>JARJLF010000263.1:0-260027 GCA_029378395.1 Mycena leptocephala | reverse complement strand
TCTTGTCAATTTCGGTGTCTCTAACCATTATTGCAAGCTCCCACCAAGCGTTACCCAAGCGTGGAAGCCGACGTGTTCCATCTGCTTCGCCTGTGTTTGTATGCCCAACCCATGGCAGCGCACACGAAGGTCCGGTCGGAGTTCAAGGGTCACCTATATAACTGATCTTTGCCACCATTTCTAGCGACCTTATGGTGTCGAAAGTTTCGACATCGATCCACAGCTAATACCGTATGGTATCGCGCTCAAGCCCTGCGACCATGTATTCTGCGGGGTGCATCTTGCCGTGTTTTCAGTTGGTTCATGTTGACTTCACCATAGGTATGCTTAGCGCAGGCGATTTACCATAGCCTGAATATGGCTTTCGACTCGGCGACGTACGGCACTAAATTGCCATCTTATACGCATGATACACTTGGCCCCGGGCGCCCAGGTTTCCCGTATCATGTCCAGTATGGTCATTTGTATTTTTTCTCTTCATAAATTTAACAGATTGAGCAGATATGCCGAGTCGAGAAGGGAGCAAGGCAATAGAATAGGTGACGCGACCGCACGGATGGTGCTCGGTGAATCAAATATGGACGAGTGGAACCATGCCAGATTTTTGTGGACGCTCAATCGTATAAATTGGTCCGTCTTTCTTAAAATGTATCTCCGAGCGCCCTCAACGTTCTCAAGTCTACATAATGGTTGCAACTACACGTTCGACGCCGACGACGCCTGTCCCTCAAGAGGCTTGCCGCCTCGAGAGACCTGTGTGCAGGTGAATTTGCCGGTCATGTCCAAGTATTCCCTTTACCCCAATATAGTGTCCGCGCTGTAAAGGACCGCTCTGCAGGACTTGTAAATCTCTCTGGCACGAAGGTTGATATTCTTCAACTCTTTCCCTGTCTGACCGGCTGTTCCGTAGGCATGACATGCCTGATATACCAAGCCTTACCCTCCCATGAGTTTGGAGATCGCCCGCAAACGAGACCGCAGACATGGATGGGCACCAACGCTGCACACGTGAGACGACTTGTTCTGTTTTATTTCTGTCCTCTGCTAAACGCCTTCCATAGTGGGTTGCACAGCCCGGGAAGCGTGTGGCACAGTCCGGGAGGATCTGCCTACATATCTCCCTGTAGTCCAGGAACGTCTCCTACAGCCAGGAACGTCTTCCACAAGTTTGGAATCGTTCTCTATACTCCGGAGACATCGCCCAACAGTGCAAGAGCACCTCCCTGGGCCATGAGAAGCAGAGTTTCCTGTCTCATACATAAAAGTATCTCATGCTTGCTCAGCGGAGTTCTGGGCTTGCGACTCTCTTTACTAAATTTGCTCTCTTGTATTGACTTGAAATGCTCTGGAAATGTTGTATAATCATTCATGTACTATCTTCCTTCATTTGAATTACGTTCTCTGGTCTTGTTAACATTGTTGTACTACATAGTGCTAATATCAGTTCCACGTAGATACAAAATGCATTTTAATACAGGCTTCGTCCCAACAGAGTATCACTGCTGGTAGGAGTGTTCATTTCTCAGCTCGTCCGCCCGTCCTGTCAGATAGATAATTATTTGATGGTTCAGCTCGTCCGTCCGTCCCGTCAGATAAATAATGATTTGATGGGATGGCCAGGCCAAAATAATTACTCGACGGGACGGGCGGACGAGCCAAACATTGAACACCCCTCGTGTAATATAGATTCTCCTCGATCGGATAGAAACTCGCGACATTTGATCTCATCACTCTATCTAAGCACAGAAGTCGATGAGGTTTTGGCTCGAGGGGTTTTCAAAAATATTCTGGAACGGAGTCTTACAGAAATCTTTGGCCACTGACTTCACTGTAATGTTCGAAAAAAAATTCAAACTCCGAGAACAGGATCATCGTACACGAGAAGGAATCCAGATATGGATGATCGCCGGGAGCAGTGGCTTCTCTGATTTCATTTTACGATTTTTAAGCTCTCATGGTCATCCCTAAATTTAAAGCAGCCTGCAACTTGACCTCTTCAGCGCTTCAGGCCCTCTTTTTCGACCTTGCTTTCCGCCTCACGACCTTGTCTCCGCATTGGACCAAGTTGATGCAAAGTTGATGCACGTTCGTCGCCAAAACTGCCTTTTTTTGTGACGTGTTTCGCACTTTCGGACACTGCAAACTTTCAGATGTCAAGGGCTCTCGTGACCCTTGCCTTGCACTCCTCCTCTGCATCGTCGAGGGGAATGTTTCTGCGGGCTGCCATTCTCTTCTACAGTAGTACCTAGTTTTGTCTCTTATCTGCACTCTCGACATGGGGAACTGCATCTCAAACGTATGACCGGCCTCTTCGGCGCTTATGGCGATAGCTCACACGACCATTGAATCCTCAGAAAGAAATGGACCTCCCGTTCTTAATAGTGAAGCAATACATCGAAGAGTTCGATAAACAAACCGACCCCCGTCAAGCTTGCGCTGCAGGCGGCCGAGGCGCGCGCTCTGACAGCAGAGGCATGTGCTTTGACAGCAGAGACAGGCGCGGGCCCCCATTGTCCTGTACTCAACCTGTACTCATTTCGCCCGCATAGCCCTCAAGAAGCCCAAGCCTGGAGGGCCGGCGTGCTCCATCTGCTTCAAACACTGCAAGATTTCTGTAAACCCTTGGCTATACACGAAGAAGTCCGTTTCATGTTTTGATACATATTTTTTGGCTTACTTTCCCAAAGTGACAGTATGGTTATCCCAGACTCTGACGACGAAGGTCCACCGCGCAAGCAGGTGACACATGGGATACAGCTTGCATGTCAACATTGCTTTTGCGGGGTAATTTTATGTCGCATCAGTGTCTGGCAGGGGTCGCTCATGCTTTACAGAAATGTTTAGCGCAGGCAATCTACCGTCGCCTCAACATCGCCTTTGACCGTTCGACGTATGGTACCGTGTTGGATGCCCCTGTTGCAGCAGTGCCCGGTCTGCGCGCCGAGTTCCCCATATTATGTCCAGTATGTGCCTTCCTTCGTGTCCCCTCTTTGCGTCTGAATGTCCTGGAGACCTGTCAAGTCAAACCCGGGGTGCAGCCTGTCGAGATCAGCGACTTGACGGCACAGCTGGTACTAGGCGAGCCAAATATCAAAGAGTGGAACCACGCACGATATCTGTCAAAGCTCAATCTCATAGATTGGTATGTTCATTGTTCTCCTTGGTAGTTATTTAACGTATAAATGTCTGCAGTCCACATAAAGGTTGCGAGGAGACTTTCCCTGCCGACAACGTTGCGGTTGTCTCAAGCGGTGTCCAGCATGCCACGACGCTCGTGCGGGTTAGCGCTCCTTCCTTGTCAGTTGCCTTGTCCCACCATTTCATGTAGTGTCCGAGCCCACGGTGCAGAGGTTACGTGTGTAAAGCCTGCAAGTCTGTTTGGCATGAACGTACACCAGCCTTTTTTTGGTCATCCCAAAGGCTGAATTAGTGATATATAGACTTGACTTGCGTGGCCTATCGGTCGCTGCCGCTCGCCCAACGGAGCCCCGAGGACTTGGCTTTCGCAAATCTGGCGAAGCAGGAGAAATGGAGAGAGTGTCCGAAGGTGCGCCTCTACCCATGCCCACGCCTTCTAAATCGAAATTTACCCATCTTCAAAACATAGTGTCTCACCATGGTCGAGCTGAAGGTATGTACCTATGCACCATCAATTTCCAGCTGACTCCATCTTTTTTGCTCAGTATGGATGCAAGTAAGCAGATGTATATTCTGAAATATTCTTCTTGACTTATAGTGTTTTGTAGCCACATCACCTGCGTTTGCAAGCATCACGTAGGTCTCCGTCTTCTGAACCTATTTTTTTTCGTTCACCAGATCCTCCAGTTCTGCTACACGTGTGGGGCTGATTTTGAGACCGAGGGAGGAAAGTACGGGTGTACAGGAGGTGCGTCGCCATTCCCTGCATTTTTACGCCTACTAACAACTGCATCGCTTCCCTAGGAACTGGGTGCAATGTGTGGGAAGAGCAGAATCTCCTCGACTACTGAATATTGCCGTGTTCTGCTGACCTCTGCGAACTTCAATGCCTTTATTTTTCCCTGGTCCCAATCTGTATCGGCTCGATATATCAAGCTTTACCCCGATGAACGTCTTCCGACGTCGACCGCAACCCACGCCCAACCGCATTTATTCTCTGTGCTCCGCCAACGAGCCTTCCAGAAGGCCCCTATCCTCTCCATAGAAACTTCCCACTGAGGGCACTACCTCCCTTGGTCCACCAATTTCCTTGCTTGTCGGTACATACCGGAGCGACACCGGCCCGCAGTGTCATTCTCTTGATTCCTATCTCTCTAGTTTTTCATGGAATGTTGTACAACTAGCCACGCATATATTACTTTACTGACCTGAGTTGAACACTAAAAATCTGTCCACAATGCGCTTTTCGCAAATTGCTGCCGATGTTCAGTACCGCCATCTTCCAGCCAAGTTAGGGCAAACGGCCTCAAGAACAACGAGGCCGGATTTTGATGAAATAGTTTATTAATAATTGAATCATTTCGCCTTTGCCAACAGCAGAAACCCGAAATCTAAGGCAAGATTGTAAGTGGCTCCACTTGCAACAATTTTCCATTGAGATGACTGACTGCTTCAATACCAGTTGAACAAATTCAAGCTCCGCGAATTACATAAAAATCCGACCTGGTAAACTACAAGATCTCGAGCAAAATGTTCTTGGAACCGCGTGGGCGCGTCTCTTGTCCACGCAATGCCCCTCAGGCGCTTATATCTCTTGATGAACTTGGCCGCGCCCTCGACGTTGAAGATGCACAGGCCCGTCAGGTTGAGCTGCTCCGCGTTCTTGCGCACCTTGAAACAGTGGGCGTGGTCGGACAAATTTTTGATCCTGTTGCGAAATATCGTCAATATTCCTGCCATACGAACGGGACTAGGACCGCTCGTTGAATTCCGCGCGGAGCTGTCCGACCGATGCGGCTGCCAAGGAGCTACCTTGGCGAGGAGCTAAAAGGATACCGGCGCATTGCAGGAATACAGTAAAATTCGGGGACCAGGCAAAGAACTGGAAGGCAGAGGAGGAGGAATTGCTGTGAATCCGGTCTCTTATAGTTCTCTTAGTCTTGAGAGGACAAACTCAGTGGTCTTTGCGTGTCATGTTCTACTTAGACTAAATATTAAGCTTCATTAATCATCGCGATCAGTCGACGCGAGTTTCTTACATTTGATTTGGATTTCCGAGAAAATTTCCAAAACGGGCAAATGGCGTTAGTGCTATTTGTTCATGTTTCGCGGCGACACAGCACACTCAGGCCTTTCTCCAACCCTGATGTCGAGCGATTGGCATGCTGCCTTTCCGAATCCCACCGCAAATCCGGGCTCCATCTCCCCGGATGATCTTGCGGTGCTTATCCGCGAGAAAGAGCTTGTGAAGGACTACCTTGTCGTCGACGTGCGAAGGACAGATTTCGAGGTAAAATACCCAATACCACCCCAATGTTCCTTGTCGAACACAATATAACTGTGATTGTGGTGGTAGGGTGCCTCCATCGCTGGCTGCCTCAATCTCCCGGCCCATTCTTTCTACCCGACACTCTCCACAATCGTCACATTGTTGGCTTCGGTGCCGCTGGTCGTCTTCCACTGCAACAGCTGCAAGCCTGGTAGCAGAGGCACGCGAGTGGCAGGCTGGTATCAGGATGCACTTGATGCTCAGGGACTGTCACGAGTAGGGCTGTTTTTCTTGAGGGCGGCATTAAAGGCTGGGTCGAAGTATTTGGCGAGGACGAGAATTTGACGAAGAAGCTTTGAAGTTCAGACGTGTTTTTCTACTGTCAAATCAAAATTCTTCAAACCAGACGATCCAAGGCGCACATTGCCGGAAGTTGTTTGATTCTATCCCCGACTGGTGTATAATTGCCAGCAAGTGAGGATTGGAATTTCATTCCGGAATTTCCGGACTCGACTTGATGTGTATTCCGATATGCGCCAAATGGGCTCCTCCTTCAACGGAGACGGTTTCTTGAGAAAAACTGAAATTTGAACCAGGGGGAAGAATGGACACTGGTCCGGAAGAACCCGGAGGCTCGCTTTCAGGTTATTTGGTTTTCAGAATCAAGCAGCATGTAGCAACTCACGCGTCCAGACCTCAATTGTCAATGCTGCCAGCAGGCGAACCATAAACTGTAACCGTTTCAACCCAACTTCCACTTGGAAACTCGGCGGACATCATCAATTGCTGCCAGCAGGCGAACCATAAACTTTGTAACCGTTTCAATTCAACTTCAATTTGGAAACTCGGCGGACATCATCAATTGCTGCCAGCAGGCGAACCATAAACTTTGTAACCGTTTCAACCCAACTTCAACTTGGAAACTCGGCGGACATCATCAATCTGATTAGCGCCACCTTGCTTGTCGTTACGATGCCATATTATATGCCCGAATTTAGTGGGGGCAAACTATTCCTGCAAGCTGCATCCTGCAAGAGTAATATATACCTTGCACCATATGTTCACCATGAACTTGAAGCCGGAAACCAAAACCGGAGTTTTTATCCAGAGTCGTCCATTCCTTTGATGTACTCTCTTGAGTAACTTCCTGTTACAGTTGTTTCATGACTATCATCTCCGTCTCTGCATCCTAGGACACGTATACGGTTGCTACACTGCTGGCAGTGGCTACTTACTACCGTCGCATCTAGCGGACGTCCGATGTTGCCCGGGTACAAATTTGGATATCGGAGGCGAGGTATAAGAGGGCACAAATTTCTGTGGAACAAGCAGGTTGATCCTCTTTTGTAAGTTCACCACCACTCATATTTTTCCCTGAGCAGTGCTGACGGCAAAGCCCAGTTTCTTCGGTCCCACAATGCTTTTCAACTTTAACATTGCTATTATTGCATTCCTTGCCAGCGCAGGGCTTGCGGCCTCGGAAGCTACTTATGACCAGCGCCTGAGGCGCCTCGGTCGGGTCATTGCTGCCCGACAGAGTTCGTGTCAGAGCGATTTCGATTGCGCTGGCTCTGAGGTGTGCTGTTCAGGTCTTGTGAGTAGAATTTGTTCGTTTTTCGACTGTCTCTTGCTCAAGCGATCCATCGCAGGCTTTTGGCCCAGGCGAGGGTGCTGGTATCGGTTCATGCATAGACCAAAGTGGTTGCTCGGGAGGTGGGCCAACTGCCTTAATTTATGATCTTGCCCCTGACACATAATTTATAGGCACTTGCAATGCTCTCGGTACAGGAGGGTTCTGCGATGGCGGTTAATTGTACCACAACGACGTTTGCTTTATCGATTAGTAATAACATCTTCGGTTGAAGCGCCACAATCCAGCCCACCGTATCCAATTCCTACTAATAGGATTCAGCTACTATTTTTACCCATACCCTCGTCTGGTCTGGGAGCCTTTGGCGAGAGAGAGAACTCAAAGTCATTGGAATCCTATCAACTGATTCTTTTCCCGGTACTTATCTTTTTCTCAAGTCGGCATCATCTGGGAATAAGTTTGATGCAGACAAGGTTGCGTACACTGTCGGGAGCAAGCAGGATGTAATACCTTCGCGCTGCAGGTTTGGAGAGATAATTTCCGAGCTGTCATAGTGCAGGACTAGACCCTATTTGCTGGCACCATGCTGTAAATTGGAGGCACTCTTTGGGTTTCTAGTTTTGACCGTAGATCTAGATCATTATTCATGTGATCCTGAGTCTATGTTCAAAAAACTTTTTCACTGATTTATTTTAAAAATGTTTCAGAAAGGAAGTAATCCCAGTAGTGATCCAAGCCTGTGATCAACTACCGGTTAGCAGTCCAGCAGTCCAGTGTGCCAGGCTGAATCGTAGGAAGTTGTATATACGTTAGAGCTTGAGTGTCAGCCAAATTTATTACTCACATCGAGGTGGTTGACAAATGACAACGATAAACCCAGAAGAATCGAAACCACCAAGCAAACAAGCGAATAAAATCCAAAGAATAAACGTGAAGAAATCAGATCGATGCAGTTGAAAGCTTCGTCCGGATCCGCGCTGTAGGCTACTGAAAATTCCGGCCATAGAAAGTTGAGCTTCCCAGTCAGCATTTATACTGGTTCAGTCAAATTTGTCCTTCTCGATCAAGTCCACTGTACCAGCAAGGCTGAAAGCAGGACCTCCGCGGAAGAAGTTCTTGACTGCGATGGTAAGACTTAGGGACGACGCCGCCAGTCAGACGCCGATGCAAGTCGCCCAGGCCAAGATTCACATACCTCTGGGTCGTTTTTCCGAAGTGGAACCAAGCTCGCTTGTCTCCCCAATGAAGAATGGTCAAGTCCATACATAGCAACGATTGGAGCGATTTTCAAGAGCCTCGACGAGTTGGCTGTTAGCTAGCGGTCAAGTTCGCTTCTGACTGGGAATTTTACGATCCAAACTGTTAGGTAGCTAGTAGCCAGAGAGTCGTGAGGCCGAGTCGCATTTTCATTATCCAGGTCAGAAACCTTGCTTGGTCTGTTGTAAGTAACGAAATCAAATCAGAACATCTCCGAGTTGATTGTAGTCCACGTCTAAGATATTCACCTAAATCAAGTCAGAACTGCACGTAAGAGTAAAAGTGGAGCTCACCGCCCCAGAGTTGAGTGTAGAGTCAGCGTCCGAGGTGTGCCAAAAGTCCAGCGGTATAAATACTTGAGCGCTCAAGTTCTTCTTTCTTGATCTTTCATGTACAACAGCTCTATTGCTATGCGACAGCATTTAATTTCCTATGTACTTACTTCCTGATTTTTATCTGTCATTGTTCGACTATTGCGGCGTAGATAGCTGTAGCTATTGGTTCCATTCATTTCGTCTAGTCGTCCGCCGATTGCTGTATAAGTTGTATAACAGATACTTATCTTGACAGCTATTTCAACGTGGTTCCAAGTACAAAGGTAAAGAGCAGGACTTTGAGTTGCGGTTTCGCCTTCTCCGATCGAGACTTCAGAAGCCTTCAAACCGTCCAACGAGTTCGCAGGAGTTCCGCAGTTCGTTGGGTGGAGATAAACACGATCACGAGTTTCCCACGACGGTGGCTATAAAGGAGAGTTTGTACTGGTTTGGTTTTCTCCTCTTTATCTCTTGCCACCACAAGAGACGCGTCCGACATGGCCCACACGGCGCCACAGTCTCTCATTGCACTCGCCAAGACCCAATTGTCTCTTCCTCCATCTGCATCTGTCAGTTTTCTTCTCTATTTCTCCACTTCGGCTCATTGCGCGATTAGGCGGCGTCGATACCTCTCGCGTATCTTGAAGAACTCAAGAACCACACTACACTCTATCCGTACGACACAAATGTGTGTAGCCTCTGTTTCACGCGTTGCGCGCTCAATTCTAATGTTTTGCCCCTATTCAGTTCCGTGTTACGCTACAACCTAAAATAGGATGTCAGGATATGCATCTTTTCTCACGTACTGTATTCTTATTTTTGTCTAGTCGGCACTGTCACCTGCCTAGAAGAAGGATGCGATCGCGTCTCCATCCCTCTTGCTAAGCGCGTCAAAATCAAGGATGGCGGCTTGCGGGATGGACTCGGGTCTTTGTCCCTATATCGAGTTCGTTTCCCTTGATTTACTTCTTTATTTTTCTCATACGCGTCCTCAGACTCATGTCGAGAGCCACCCCACCCATAAACAGAAGAGAATGGCAAGAATCAAATCCGGTCGCCAGGATAACGTGCCTGTAGCATCGGTAGGCAATTCAAATTCTGTTACAATTCTGTGCTCACTCGTTATAAGCCTGGCCCGAGCCGCGTAACGGTCAAGAAGGAGTCGTCCGTGTTGGACGCTCTCAACGCGAGCTCACCCTTCGGCACCCCACAGCGTCAACCTATCGGCTCGCCCAGGATCCCGGTCCCTTCATCGTCTAGTCCCGCCATCAACAGTGCTCCTAATAAACAACCAATCATTAAGCGCTCTTCATTGGTCCGTCTTACTCCTCGCTCGAACGTCAAACCTGAGCCGGCCGAACCTACCATTCCCCGCAAGCGCGTCAGCGATGCTGCTTTCGGCGTCAAGGTCGAAGAGAACATGCAGTTGTTGAAGAAGCCCAAGCACGAGTTACTCGACAAGGTTCCTTTAGCTCAAGTTAACCGGAACACGGTGGCGGCCAAGACAGAGATGGTCCCCGCTTCCATCCCTGCTGCAGTCGATGTCGAGGCCACTCGTGCTAGTATTGCGAGTGCGCAGACCGCTATTTCGCACCTCCAAAACCTTTACGACCGCATCCAGCGCAAGAAAAGAAGACCAAGACCGACATCACCCGCATGGGGCATCATGCCACCGAGCTCGCGCGCCTCAGGACGCACAAGGCAGACCTCGACGCGTCGCTTCCGAGAGCCGCTTCGCCCATCAAGCGCACCGCGTCCAAGATCCTCGGCAAGACCGAGTCTCTCCCCAAGATTCCGCCCCGTTCTACAATCCTGCTTTGGGGGCGGCGGCCAAGCCCAAGCCCGAGCCCTTCAGCGCGCCGTTCCCCGGGCCCGCACTGCCGTACAACGTAAAGCCCGCCGTGCAACAGAATGCGATTGCATCGGGTTCGAAAGGGCCCCTGGCTCGCGCGCTCCCGGGCATCGAGTCGGACGACGAGATGGACGTCGATCCGGTCGTCACTCTGAATAAATACTTGCATGCGATTCCCAACATCGCACCGATCGGCGGAGCGGACCACCACGATGAAAACGGGGACTACCATGGGCGCGGGCGCGACACGTTCCATGGCCCCCAGGCAAAGGCGGACGAGTTGAGTTTTGATTTTCGTTTTATATTACCTGGTCCGCGTTCGCTTACTGACTCTGAATCGCGTACAGCATCGACAAATTCCTTATCGAAGCCGGGAACGCCGAGTTGTTCGACGGGAACGAGAGTATCGAGAAGGCCCTTGAGAAACTGGGGCTTCAGAGCACGCACGAGCTGCTCCCGTCGCTCGACATCCCGCTGATGCCGCACCAGCTTCTATGCGTCGCGTGGATGGTTGAGAATGAGCAGAAGAAGTCGATCAAGGGCGGCTGCCTTGCGGACGAGATGGGTCTGGTACGAGCTCAAATATTATTGTTGTAGCGTCTGCTGATAAGAGACTAGGGCAAGGCTAGAACTGTTTATTTTCTTGCCCGAAACGTTTGCTGATTTTCTTCTGCTTTTTTAGACGGTCCAAATGTGTGTGCATTTCTTCCCCCTGTTTGGTTATTTGACTGACGACGCCGGCGCGTACTAGGATCGCTTGTATGTGCAAGAATCCCTCGGACGACCCAGCGTGTAAGACGACCCTTATCCTCGCTCCGTTGGCGTTACTAGTGCAGTGGAATCAAGAGTGAGTTCGCTTGAAACTAACCGTGCCCGTCTAACGATTTCCTAGGATTTCCACCAAGACCAATGCGGACTGGAAAGTCCTCATTTACCACGGTTAGAATTTCCTCCTTTCACATTAGTAAAAACCCACTCAATTCTCCCGCAGGATCAAACAAGCCCAAGAAAAAATCGGACTTGCTCAAGTATGATGTAGTCTTGACGACCTATTCCGTGGGTGTTTTGCCAGCCACATCCGCGATTCACTTATACCGTGTTTGATAGACCATGGCGCTTGAATGGCCTGACTTTGAGGCGGAGGCGAAGAGGAAGGAGAAGGCGAAGCTCCGCAAGAAGCCAGATGACTTCATCGTGTCGGACTCGGACGACTCGGGCTCCGATCGTCCCAAGACAAAAAAGAAGAAAGATCGTGAGTGATACGCGTTTCTTATGCGTCGTCTTGCTTATTCTCGGTATTTTTTTTAAAAAAAATTAGGCGGGTTGCTGTTCCAAATAGACGTATGTCCTCGCAAAATATCTCTTCCGTATGTATCCTCATGATCCTCATCTAGTTCTACCGTATCGTATTGGATGAAGCCCAGAACATTCGCAATAAGCGTACCAGTGCGTTCTATTCATCTCTCACTGGCTGCTGCTAATCGATCTTTGTAGGAGTGTCTCGTGCCGTAACCGATCTCAGCGCCAAATACCGCTGGTGCCTAACCGCGACGCCCATTGTTAACAGCCTCATCGACGTATACGGCTACTTGCGATTCCTGAAGGTGCGCCCGTGGTACGACTGGACGGAGTTCAATAGCCATGTCGGGCGTCTTGAGAAAAAACAACGTATGTAACGCACTTGGACCTTTTTTTTTCTCCCTTGACGCTCAATCCGCTCCACAGCGCAATTGGCGGTCACTCGTTTGCAGGCGATCTTCGGGCTCTTCTTGATGCGACGTATGAAGACGACCCTTCTGGACGGGAAGCGCCTCATCGAATTGCCCGAGAAGACCGTCGAACTCGTCTCGCTGCAGTTCTCTCAAGAAGAACGTGATATCTACAACCAGGTAAGTCGCTTGAGGCTATGTGGTCAATCCAATAACTGAATGTCGCTTCCCAGGTCGAGACCGCCCAGCAAGCCAAATTTAACAGATATCTCAAGGCGGGCACCGTCCTGAAGAACTACGCGTCCGTTCTTGTGTTGCTCCTCCGCCTGCGCCAACTCTGCTCGCATCCCGCACTCATCCAAGAGAATGGGACGTACTTCTTGGCTCCCGACGAGGTGGATGACCCTGAGGAATACCGCGACGAGCTTTCTCGCGCGCGCGCCATCATGCCTGCTGGCTTCGTGAACAAAATGAAGGACAAGTTCAAGGAGGCGGCGTTGAGGCGTATTGAGGCGGAGAAGGAGGTTCGTCTAATGCCCTCCTAATTCTGCTTGCATGATATTGACGCCTCGCTATTCCAGTCGCAGGACGCCGTTGTTGATGTGGACGATTGCCCCATCTGCTTTGACGCACTTACTTCCGCTGTCGTTACAGCGTGTGGGCATCAGTTCTGCAAGGATTGTCTGCGTGCGTGCGCGGTTTTTATATTTCAGGCAGAAGCTGATCTTGCGCAATAGATGACGTTCTGGAGACTCCTCTTCCCGAGCAGGCTGGTAATGGTAATGATCACCAGTACAAGGCCAACGAGCGGCCGTGTAAGTACTCTATCTTTCCTAGACTTTGCTCTCGCTGATATATATCTGCAGGCCCGGCTTGTCGCTCCCCTATCTGTTCCGAGCGGCTGTTCCCCAGTGCCGCTTTTGAGCCCACCGACAAGGACCTTGCGGGCGACGTCGATGGTGAGGACTCGGACATTGAAATGCTCGAGGCGAAGCCAGCGAAATCCGCGTCGAAGGGCAAAGGCAAGGCCAAAGCAAAGGCCAAGAGACTGCGCGGAAGAGCGCTGGGCGCAAGTTCACTGTACTCGATTCCTCCGACGTTGAGGGCGGCGCGAACAGCGACGAGGAGAGCGTATCGGAAGACGATTACAAGGACAGCGACTTGAGCGACTTTATCGTGGAGAGCGACGAGGACGAGGAGGAGAAGGATGCCCGCCGCGCGATAAAGAACAGGCTTGGGAAGCGTCGGGCGATCACCACCATTGTTGACTCTGACGAAGAGGAGGACGACGAGATTGCGCCCGAGGAGAAGGAGCTCCTATTTGGCGCGAAGAAAAAGAAGCTCACCAAGGCCGAGATTAAATTGATGCCGCGCTTTCTACCTTCGACCAAAATGAAGGCCATGATGGAGGTCCTCAAGAAGTTGGCGGAGGAGAAGCCAGATGAGAAGGTCCGTCGACTCTTGTCCTCTGGCTCCGTCGAATTCACCCTAAGCTTGCAGACGCTGATCGTCTCTCAATGGACGGGATGCCTCAACATCGTCTCGGATTATCTCACTGAGGCCGGGATCGTCCATGTCAAGTATGTGCGAACGTCGCGTTTCTTTCTCTTGCTTAATGATAGTGCAGGTACCAGGGTGACATGAACCGCAACAAGCGCGAGCAGGCCGTCCAGGTCTTCATGGCGAAGGACAAGGCGCGCGTTATGTTGATGTCCCTAAAGTGTGGTGGTGTGGGTCTTAACCTGACCCGCGCCAACAACGTCATCTCGCTGGACCTCGGCTGGTCGCCCGCGATCGACCAACAGGTAGTCGGTCCTCACACTTGCTTTGATCCAGTTCTAATATTTTTCAAAGGCGTTCGATCGCGTCCACCGCCTCGGACAGCACCGCCAGGTGATTGTGAAGCGCATGGTCATTGAGAACACCGGTATGCGACTCTCCTCTTATGAAGGGTCCTTACTGACTTCGTACTCAGTCGAGGACCGGATCCTCGCACTCCAAGAGCGCAAACAGAACCTCGCCGACGGCTCCCTCGGAGAAGGTAAAGGCGCCAAAATCGGCCGTATGAGCGTTCGTGAATTGGCCACCCTGTTCGGCCTCGACGCACGCGGCCGTGTCCTTGCTAAAGACTAGAATTCCCCAGTACCTCAGATATCCTATATTAGAATGCTTATGATCGATACAACCTTTCTTGCCCGTGCATGTTATTCTATGATACGTTTCCTATACTTTTTGTACTCTGTTGTTATATTGAACTGTTAGATTAGACGATACAACTGTTTTCAGCTTTCAACTTGGTTTCCTCCATAAGTCTATTGAAAGTGAGGGGGCTTGAATGAAAACGGCGCCATAGCACGAGAAACAACGCAAGCCTCATGAAGTCGGATAAAAGAGGTACAGTCTCGGTGAAGAAAAAATGGCTGGCTCAACGTTAGATAGATGGACGAGTTCTCGATGATGCTCTCTATGTTTTCATACTTTTGTACTCCGTTAAGTTGAACTATTATGTAGATTAGAGATGATGATACTACTTTTTACTATTGAAGTTCGTCGCCTTCTTTAAATCGGCAGCGATCTTGTCGATATCAGCGATGTGCCGTTCAGTGAGCTTTTGGAACTAGCGGAATGTCAGCGGCTTGGATGGAGTACGAAGACAGACTCGCCTCTTCCTGCTCAATCGAGTGTTTTTGGTAGTTCCCTCGTTTCACACTGGCCTGGTGGAGTTTGCGGATCTGGACACGCACATCCTCGGCTTTTCGGGTGGTCGCTGCGACCAAGGCTGTATTAGATTCGACGGTCGGTCTGTGTAATGCTTAGGATGCACTTGCGTATAATTCAAACAACGCACTTCGGTATAGGAATTTTAATCGTCCGGCTGTCGTGTTTCTGGGGAACAATGTTCGGGATTTTTGAGTCGTACAGACCCTTCTCGACTTGCTTCATGGTCTATTCAGCAAGTGTAAGTCGTTTGTGGTTTGCCCCCTGCAGAATTGTATTCTCGCCTAACGCACATTTTCGTCGAATATTGTTATCAGCAGGGTTGAGCCATCCCGCACACCCACGGTCGCGACCTCTTCCAGGCGCAACTCCTTGTCGCTATTGGGCAGCTTCACGCGCACTGGGTCGAGCACCGCCGCCGTGACGCGCCCCGTCGCGCGGCTTTCGACGCCCGCACATTCTTTGCGATACCACTCAACCGCGGCCTTCATTTTCTCGTCACATTTGGCGTACTCGGCGCGCGCTGCTTCGTCCGTTATGGGCTGTTTGGATCCAGGAACAAGGTCTGCTGTGGACTTTGCTGTGGACTTGTGTTTGTTTGCGTAGCTGCGCCGGGCATCGCCTGGAAGACGTGTAGCGGGCCATGGGAGAGGGATCTGCAAATTCCGGGCGAAGACCGCAGACCGCAAGCATAGATTTGCGGGCGTGCGGAGCGCGACTTGACGCAGCAACATTTGAGGTAGTGACAAGTCGCGCTGTGACCGCGAGTCACACGGCAGAAGTCCTTTAGAAAAACAGTATAGGTAGGACTACAAATCGTCTACAAGTGAGTTAGGGTTACAAGCTGATTGTCCGTATCATAATTGTATCGTATAAATGGTCTAAGGTCGTCAAATAATCATCCCGAGAACCATACTTGAAAGAACAGCAAACAATGTCGACCAGCGAAACTGGCTGGACCTGCTGTCTCCAGAATGGGTTCCCAGTGCAGCAACACCAGTCGCAGCCCCCGGTGCGGCGGTCGTGTACGTACGAACATATTTCAGCTCAAAGTAAGCATCGTTGTAGTTACTTCCATCGCCGACGACATTATCATTATACTGCACGTTCATGAGCACAAACACCATCGGATAAGCCCAGACTCACGCATATTCCGGTGGGTCCAGTACCGGCGCAGGTTTCGAGATACTTTTCGGGAATGCCGGCGCTGGAAGATCTATTGAGTAACGTGTATCCTGTATCGACATTGGACGACGCACTATTCTCCGCAGAGCGTAATATCTGCAGAATGGTTAGCGGCGCCCAAGGCAGTGCACTCGCTTGAGCTCACCGATCACTAGATTCTGAGGCCCGAAGAAGTCCTCGATTGTGCAGGTGGTGTTAACGTAGCTCGCGGACGGCGGGCCCCAATCTGACAGATCGATGGACGACGTGGCCGTCGCTTGAGTGATGGAGGCCGGAATATTTGGGCGCTGCTCGCAAATGAGTAAAAAAGTAGAGGAAGGGCGCGCACACTACGTACGCTCCAGAACCATATGCTAGCCCGAGGGGTCAGAACAAGAGTCGCCGCGCAATAGGAGAGGAAGCTACGTACAAAATGCTAACGGTAAAGCCTATGAGCGAGGTTCGCAAGGAGAGGGCAAGGAGCCTACCCAGTGTAGTCAAATTGTGCAGCCCAAACGCCGCCGCCAGCAGCTGCGAACCCGCTCTGAAAGCTGTTCGGCATGTTTTCGCCAACGAGGCAGCCGGAAGGCTGCGAGCAATCATTCATCGACGAGGTCCCTTTTTGTTCGGCCGGGGTCGTGTGCACACAGCCTTGGGTTGTGTGCAGTGCATATTGGTTGTTGAGATCCAGGTTGATACCTTCGATGATACTGAAAACGTTGGGTCAACAGTTGACGACCAGGATACGGAGTAAATATTCACTCGATCTCTCCACCACTCGGCCATGCGGGACCCATCTGGTAAGAAGTCAGTTTGTAGAAAGGGAATGTAGGATGAGACGTACGGTCCATATGCTCGGCCAAACCTCAAACAGGGCTCAAAATGAAAGGTCACCGAAGATCAGGAAGTCGACTCACTGAACAGCCATAGGGCAGATGTACCGCGTCAATAATCAACAAGCTTCCCATTGCATAAGACGATTTAGTGGTAATTCGGACCTTTCCAAGCACGAAAGTTAATTGTAGCCTCATTTGCAGCCCCGCTCGCGCTCACTGAGTTCCGTTTCTGATTAAAGGGGACGTTGGAGAAGTTGTCGACCTTGATGATGACATTTCCGGCCGCGTTAACCAGGGCTAGTTCCTGCGTAAACGCGTCGGCTTGGTTGAGCCACACAACATCGCCTATGGCCAAATATCAGTCGTATCCACGCAAAACATGGTTCTTTGGCACACACCAAGGGTGAGGTTGTCGTAATTCCCATAGAAGTCCCAATTATCGAAGAAGGTGAGCCCAGAAAAGTCATCCACAATGTTGTAGCACGAAACCACCGAGAAGAGCAAAGAAAACAGCGAAAGCGAAGAATAGAGCATGAGTAGTAAATCTAGGGGGGTCGTGGTATGTACACAAGTGAAGCCCGGGTGCAGGGCGCCTGCCGGCGAGCTGGAGCTCCTGGGAGTAAATATCGGAAAGTGAACTTTGCCATCAACCAGGAATAAAAACAACACGAGGCGTGCTCCATGCGCTGGCAAAATCGGCCCGAGTCTGCGGTGACCGTCATGACTGCGCCAGGAAATCCAGTCCAAGAAGAAAAAATACAGCTAGGGCAAGGTTGTAAGTTCCCCGGAACGCTGATAGCGCTTATTCGGGCACCGTTCACTATTCGGTTAAAGTGAATTTTAGCGCTGAAAGCGAATGGACAACACATACAAACAAAGACCTTTGGACCGCAACCACCAACTGACGCCAAGACGTTCTATTCAGATTTGAGCCTCGACCTTTTCAGCCTTCAAAACCCTCTTCGCCATGCGTTTAACCTAGGACTTTTTGAAGGATTCGGCGGTCGATGTCCAACTGAAGCGTCCAGGGTTGAACAAGAGGTTGTCGGCAATAATGAATATAGCGTTGCTTCTATCGATTCTGGGCATTAACGCCTGAATTGCCTCCCCCTCATACGTGCCTACATATCGCACTGAATTTCCGGAAATTTCGGGCCGATGTGCAGCTACTCTCCGAGTCTTCCGAAGTGTGCCTCGCCGACGATCCCATTCGCCTCCCCGGTTCCTTGCCTAGTCCCTGAAAGAAGCGGCTGATCCAGTATCGCCCTGGACTATTGCATTAAAGCCCTCGCGGTGTCGGCCGATGGGCTTGAACGAGTATTTCAAGTATGTAATAATTCCGACTACTCAATTGGTTTCCCCAAACTTTGAAAATCCTTTACTTCCGCAAATTATTCTCCCGGGGGCATGCGCAGGAACGAACCAAATACCTTTATTCATCTCATTGCCGTACCTCAAAATCGCAAATATATTGGGATCCACGAGTCTATGCGTCGAAGTAGCGGCTCCTTTTCGCTTCCGTTAACGCCTTCTTCCTTCGTCGGTGGTTTTGATCCAAAACCTGCGTTCATCTCGCGCCTCATTGTTTCGAATTTGCTCTCTTTTACGCCAGTAAGCACTCAATCTGGACGAGCGTACCTAAACTATCGGGCTCATGACTGCTTTGGAGCCACGAAGAAGAACTACATGAGGCTTCGATCATCCTCCTCATCCCTTGAATTTTACACGATTTCGGCTAGGTGCATTCATTCCCGCCCCTCTTCGCTGTCTTGGGGCTGCCGAAACGGCCATTCTGAATGCGGATCTGGTCGCATTTGATAGGCTATGTATGAACGCCAAGTGGTATAAAGAGGGAGGCTGCTCCTCGTAAATATGCACCCCTGCTCCTCTTTTCCTTCCACTGCACAATGTTTCCCTTCATCATTCTTGCTTTAATTTTCCCTCTCATTCGTGCTGCAGCGGTAGGTCACCATTGATTTGCCTGCTCCTCACTTCGTTCACGAGTTATCCACTGTCTTGTCAGACCCTCAAGCCTGGCGTCTACCACGTCGTCAACCTAGGTCACCCCTACGCGCCGGCGTCCTTTGATAACAAAAACAGAGTAGTTCTACCGCAAGATTTCAGCGGAAACTACGACCTGGTATTGACCTTCTCTTTCTCCCCCGTCCCGATCATGCTTACCTTCTTTACCAAGTGGGAAGTTGTGACGCATCCTGAACGTGCGGATAGAATCACAATCCAAAATCTTCGCGGGAAGAACTATGCACAGATCTCCTCTCCCGCTCAAGTGCGCCGTGTTCCGCCACGTTCCCCTTCTTCACTTTTAATTTGTGCGCCACAGGGTCAATTTGTGTCCACTGGCAACCACCCTACAGCTTTCTCCACCGTCCTGTCCGGCACTGCTGACTTCCCTGGCGACGACGTCATTATCCCAGACACGCACCTGGACTACTGGACGGTACATTACATTCCCTCCGTTTCAACCCGATTTCTAATTCTTCAACTCAGATCGGCGCCCCAGGCGGATTGGTCTGGACCTATAACAATACTGTCGGGCCGGAGGTTTGTGTCTATATCCGATGACAGTTGAACCATTTTTTGACCTACGGTAGGTTTCTCTGCGTCCCTTGGGCGCCAATCGCACTGCGGGCCAATATTGGATGTTCGCGGCTGAAGGATCTCTCCCTTTCCTTCCCCGCGACCTTAACGAAACAATGGAAGCTATCCTCAGTCCTCGCCTTCTCTTCCCTTCCTAGTCCATCGTGAAAAATTAAACTCTCTATTCCTTTCCAGTAGAGTTATCGTTCCGTACATAATCGTTTCATTTTTCGATACATCCCCGTTTAATTCACCTTGCAAAATAATGTCATTGCCGATCTTGGTTCAATATCACATCTCCGACGAGATTCTTCTTTCCACGCGAGATGCGTCCTTATACAATAAGGGTGAGTGCGGACAAGGGTTAGAACGGCGATTGCGCCCTCTAACACGTTTTGTAAGCGGATGAGATACTACTGCCGTCGGGCCGCCTTTACGAACGCTTCAGAATCTCTACGGAAGCCATAATAACGGTAAGGATGTTCATGATAAGGAAAAATCCTTGATCCACCGCGTGAATAAATGCTGGAAGAGAGGTAAGTGCGGGAGTGGAATGGTTCTAGGCCTGCTCACAAGCGCGGCAGCAGGCTGGTCGTGTGCAACCATGTGTCTGCAGAGCCAAGTTGTTCGTGAATGAAAGCATACACCGGTACTCATCGGCACTCACCCAGCTTCGAATACAGTCACAAAAGTAATATTCCCGCCTTTTCCGTTCCCGCCTCCAGCGCTTCGAACCCGACCGGCGATCTCTTTGTGACCTGGGACTGACCAGGGAACGCCTTCTGCCGCAGAAAACTGGCTTTTAAATTTCGTGTCAAGATTTTCAACCCAAAGTTCGTTTCCCTGGATTAACTGTCAGTTCAAGCGCAGGATTCGGACCCCAATGATACCATATAATTCGCCATCATGTCTGTCAGTCGCATCCAAATTTGTCAAGCAGACAGCTGGAATGGAAGAGGACGAACCGGCCTTCCCGGCGTACACCAACAGCCTTACGCCGTCGTTAATAAGCTCTGGAAGCAGCTTCGCTGCGTTGTGAACCCCTTGGCGAAGTTAATTTTGGCGAAGCGTCTGTTATAGGAGAGGCTGTACCTTCGCCGCGCTCATTGAACTCACGGTTCATGTCCATGTTGAAGCTTCGGAAGGACCGTTCTGGATCAACGCCAAGGGCCGTCTTCACCTTTGGGTTATTCATCCACGTCTCAACCCACGGTGTGCGTTTGTAGCAGTGCTCCGGACGGTCGGCCGCATCACATTTCTTCCGCAGGTCGTACCAATTCAAGTCACTTTCTGGTTTCAAAGAAATCTGCGGCAAGTTCGTGGAACTAAAAGCGGAGCGCACTCATTGATGGCTCGAACAGCCGCGATCTGCAGTAGCGAGATGCATGTCCACAGGTAAAGTCCGTGGTGTATAGGTTGCATATCTGTATGAGCAACTTGCAGGTCGAGACGCTGGACCGCAGCTTCGTGCACTCCGGGCCTTCGGGATCGTCATAAATGGGATATGGCCCATACAACGTAGTCCACAATAGAGGGATCTGAATGTACGGATCGGTGATACCATTCGCCAGAATCACGGAAGCCAGGTGATCTTGGTTGCTCTCGGATTGGGAAACCGTCAGCGCGTGGTTAGCGTGCCAGATGACGGACGCAACTTGGGCCCATAGATTCCGCAAGCTCTCCCCGCTACATGGAATGGGAGTTTAGAATATTGAGGAAATTGCTCAAAGAAAGTTGGAGGAAAGCATAGACATCTTTGCCGCGTCTGCGCAGTTTTTTACGGAGGCACCAGGGTCAGCATACGAGAACCCACGTCGGTAGGCTGATCCAGGAAAATCATAGACGCCTGATTCGTCCAACTATGAGGGTTAGGTTGGTGTTCGTCCCTCAGATGCGATAGAACATGGACCGAGTTCGAACAGAAGACCAACGGCAGAGCTGTCTCCTGCATTTCTGTAAGGATATATTTGCCCCGAAAATTAATCGTACCGGGACCACCATTCATCCAGAGGATTAACGGGTCGGTGGAAGGCGAGGAGCGTGATTCAAAAAACCTGCCAGACCAATACTTTGTTAAATGACCACTGGTCGAGTGTTATAGTTGAACCGACCAAAAAAACATGTGTTTGTCCTTGGCGATATTGAAATACCCAGAGTACTGTTTGACTGAGCTTTCACAAAGCTTGGGAGAGACGATTCGAAATTGGTCAGTTTCCAGAGCAAAAGCATTTTTTCGTCTGGCGGAGATATTATGACTGGCATTTCGGAGCGAGCAAAAGTCTTACATGAGAAGACTTGGTTCAGAAAGTCTTTGCCGTTGTAGTACCATTCGTTGACGGTCTCTCTTAATCTCCTAGAAAGGGTGGCGTCTCCATCGGAATGCCGTCTTTACCTGTGAAGCAGCCACCGAAGTCGCGGTACCGATGAAGTGCGCCAGAGTAGCGATAACAAGAAAGATCTGCATCGTAGTCCTGCGGGTAGAGAGAGTTCCACCAGCGAATTAGGACGTAACCGTTTAATGTAAAGCGAAGGTCTTGATGCCGTGTTTCAAACCATCAATCAAAACGCGGCACCTCGGCGCCGCCCAATTGAACATCCCGAATCCATTTAGACTTTGGTTGAATGTAAATAAGTAGCTGTAGAATATTTCGCAATTATCCGAAACGTTTGCTCATCCCATCGTAGATTAGGAATATTATTGCGCTACTTGGGATTGATCTCGCAATTGTGATACCACACCTACAGAGTTGTCTCTGAATAAACACTAAAAGTTCTGTGGAGACGTACCCAGCATAAAGCCCTCTAATTCCTTGTGCCCGATACATTGCCATGAACGTTGAAAAAAATGACGGTTTCGGAAGTGCCTTCCCGGTGGAAGCAAGTGGCCGAAGCTCCTCTTCGGTCTGCATCGCACTTTTCACGGTATCGGCAGGGAAAAAAGCAAGATTGAAGGACGCCCCGGCGCAGGCGCCGGACAGCGCGGATTCCCATGGCCGAAGGTCCTTCGTCGAGGCAGAAGTCAGGCGCGAAATATCTGCTTTGTTTTGCCGCCTTGCGACGAGCAGGGACGCTACGACCTCTTTGGTCGTAAACCAAGCAGCTGTTCCGCCTATGCCACACGAGGGACGATTAAAAATTGTTGTGGCTTTTGTTCATAAAAGGATATGTGCCACCTGTCTCTCTGATGAACGTTCCCGCCTGACCTAGCCACAGCCCACGAACGCCTGTACTGCGAATTACCGAGATTAAAACTGAGATTGGACCAAGGAGCTGCGGCGATGAAACGGATGAGATCGCTGGGGTCACAAGCATCTGGACCTGCATTTTGCATTTTACAAGTTCTATTGGAGTTCTGATACAAAAAAAATGACTTCAGAAAGTTATAGCAGCGAGAAAAAAATACACACAAAAGAAAACTGGTTATTGCTCCTGCACCAGCGCCAGCAAGGGCAATTTGTGGCATCGAAGAGGCTTCCTCCGTGTGCTGGTGATTGGCGATTTTGATTAGATTTTGGAGTTCCCGGTATGACAAGAAAAGCGAAGCGTTTTCAACCATGGCCCGAAGATAGGGGCGGAAGGCCCTGAAATTTCCGTGTCAACGAATAGGTATGCATGAAGCAAGGGAACTAACACGATAGAGGCCACGAATCCCTTCATTTTTCCACGTTTTAGTGAGACAGTCTATAGGTCCGGAGAATCGAGCTTCTGCAGCCAGGACTTGGGCTAGGTCCGCTTTGTTAGATTCAAAACATATAACGCTAAGTAGCTTGATCATACCCTGCAGCCGGACTTTTGTTAGATCGGCAGGGTGTTCAAAGATTTTTGACGCAATTCCAGCGGTCTAGGACGGACATCCGAGTCAGAGCAGTCAGCCTCGGAGGCTGTACGACGTACTAACGATACCGTAGCCAATGTCTTTAGCAGCGCGGACAACATTCGAGTCTACATGAGCAGAGACTTCCATGCAGGAACGTCACTGGAACGGTTCTACCAGTTTAAAATTTGAGAAAGGAGAGTCGGCGTGGGAACTATGCACAGTCTTTCCTTTGGCGTATTTGATCCGCGACGCGATCACGCGCGCAGCTTGAATTCCACTGATGCGTTCTTGCGATCTTAATTTGAGGATATTGAAGGTTTTGTGGCTGGTCGGGACTTACCCACCTCGTCGCGCGCTTCAGTCGGCACGCGCCTCACGGCCACGCGCGGCGTGCGGATGTTATGGATAACACTGTGGTGCGCTCCATCGCGGCTACGCGCCGTCTTAACAGCCCGAAGAGCTCCTTTTCTCGCTGCTGCTGATCGTGCCTCTACTGGACGATGCGCCGGAGGAAATCGAGCAGCGCGGTGTGCGCTCCTGGTCCAGGCGCCGCTGCCCGCCACGGGTGGATCTCGCATCCCCTTTCCGCTCCGTTCGGTGCACATGCGGAGGTGGGTACGCCTTGCCTTTGCCTGGTCGACCCACATAACTGACGATCTTCACGCGTTCACCCAAGCTTGAGAAACCCCCAGATTTGGGGATGACGTGGTGGATTGGGGCGGCTGCGCCCACATCTCCACACCGGGGGAAGATGTATAGAAGGGGAACTGGTCAGTTTACATACCTCCGTGCAGGTAGCGCGCGCGGGATGAAGGGTACTATTTGGAAGGCTACTAGTACATACTGGTAGGGTAAATGTAGCACGATGTGAACGACAAAGACAGGACTCATTCTGACTGAATTTACTAGTACGTTGGAAGAACATTTCCAACTGGGAGAGATCAGCCCGAGCAATGTCCTTCATTCCTCGAGTTTCCTGAGGTTGTACGAACATCTCGCCTCACTGTCTTTCCCCATCCTAGATGCTATCTTGACAAAATGGACCCGTGCCCCTTCGTACGCGTCTCGGGCTGCGGGAAGGTCCGTTTTGGCAGCGCAGTTATAACCGAGTATTTCCAAACTCTGGGCAATACCGAGTGGATCACCCAAAGCCCGATGATTGCAAGGGCTCGCTCGATGATGTGGAATGCTTCAGCATGGTGCGAAATGTATGAGGTACTCGCCATGATTGCAAAAGGCGGCATATTATATCTGGATCGCCAGTTTGTTCAGCTTTTGCCAACGCTTCCTTGGTGAGGGAGAGTGCTTTTGTATATTCCTTGCGGGCCGTAAATCCTTGCCATGAGGTAAAGGCATTCGGCAGTGCTTGCTGGACAGTTTAGCTCCTCGAATATCGCTTTTGCAGCAGAAAGAGTGTCTTCAGCAGATTCTTCCATGAATACGAAGGAATGCCCAAGTCCGAGCAGACCACGGGCGACATGTAGCTTGTCGGCCTCATGGTGGAGAGATCGGCCTGTGCCTCTAGTACAAGTGGTCGGATTTGAGAGCCACTTCGACCCATATACTTAAGGTTGGGCTAGCTGCATTGAACATTCACCTGCGCGATGGCGATCGGCACCACCAGGTAAGTCCTTGAAGCGACGGCGGGCTTCCTCAAAGTGCTGCAAGCTTCCTCATAACGATCGAGGTTGTGAGCTATTTTCCTAGACATTCGTGAGCCTCCGCAATACGAAAATCGTCTTTGGCGGCGAGCGCGACCTCCAGCGCATGTTGGGCCACAACTGTACTGGGCTTCGTCCTGAGCTGATAGAGGCTGAAGGCGATGAGAGCGTCTACGGTATGCGGACTTAAATCCTGAGTGGTGATCTGCATGAGGAGACCCTGGATATTGGTCTCCTCCTTCGCCAAAGCCTCCAGGTCGCGCTTGAAGTTGCGTCGTCGGGGGTGGATTTGTGGGCGAGGACGAATTTGTAGCAGGCGTCGTGTACCTGCTGTTGTACCTCGGCTGGTATGCGATTCTGTCCGAACATGTACGCCTGAATGGTGGGGCGAACGAAGATCTTCGAGTCGCAAAGTTTCCAGGCCCCTGTTCTATGAGCGCGGCAGTACGCAGAGTTCCGATGTCGGTGGGCAGTGAGGCCTGGGGCGCCCACCACCGCAGGTTATCGCCAGTCGTCCCGGCCGGGAGCATGGAGACGATGGCGAGGAGGACGAAAGCCTTGGGATTTTTTTTCATAATTTCGCGATTCATGGACATGCTGATCGTGCGATCCATGTTCTTCAACAGCCCCTTGGAGATCATTTCTGTGCCTGTTTTCCCCCATTGCTCCAATAGCTCCCCTGGGGATGCATTTGAATGTTGGCCTTCGACCGCCATGAGGTAAATAGCCAATGGTATGTGGCCAACGGCTTCCAAGAGCTCATCAAGCTTCTCGTCAGTAGCATCCGGATATAATTTCTTGAAGGTCTCGCTAGCCGCAGCTGTATCCAAAGGAGAAAGTTCTTTGTTCCTCCATTCGACATCGGCAGATGGAGGGAACACGGTGGTCATGGTGACCAGGAGGGAGACATGGGGTAGCGCCGCTAGCTGGGAAAGGATAACATTGACTTGGGCTGATTGGCGTCGCCGGAAAACCAAGGGGTTTCAAAGTTGTCGAGGAGCAAGAGCCGCCGCTCCGTCGAGGCGTTGAGCTCGGCGATGAGGGGATCAAGAGAATCGTACGAGTCTGTCGTGACACGAAGCTGGGTGCAGAGGATGCGGCGGAGCATATCGGCCGACTGGGCTTCGACGCAAGGCACCCAGAACAGATGTTCGCTATGGAATGTCTGTTTCTCGCGTAGGCTCGCAATGACGCCGAGCGCTACGCTCGTCTTCCCCATCCCCCCCGGCCCAGTGATGCACACCCGCGATGTTGCGGGTCGTCGAGAAGGTGAACGATATCATCGACGAAAGGCTGGCGCCCGTAAAATATGCGGTGTGGCGGAGGCATATCCTGTCTCGGTAAGGTCTCCGGTGCACTGTGTGGTCTGCTGGCGTTGCTGATAGTTTTCTGGATTTCTGCAAGCCCATCGGCCAAGCTGTTGTACTTCGACAAGATACCGTTGACAAGTTCCTCCACACGGATCTGGTGCGACACCTGCAGAAAACTTAGTATCAACCACAGAGAGAAGATAAACGTACATTGAATTGTTCCATAGCAGCATTTATGCGGACAACACATTTTTCGACCTTGTCCTTGTTGAGAGTGCGGAAGAAGATCAGAAGCCATTTCCTTTGGTCTTTGATTTCGTTCAGATCCTCGGAGATACTATTGAGAATACTATTCGTGATAGTTAATAAGAGTCGAAGAATAATCGGTTGAAGGCGGACACACGATTGGAGATCCTTGATCCTGTGTTGAAGGTCCTCGTCAACACTATCCCCGACCTTGAGCTTGTCGATGATTATCACTGAGAGAGAGTAGACGCGTTTCTGCAGGTCTTCACATCCTCTTCAATAGCAGCTGCATCCTGTCGTACATGAGCCTGTGCGTCAATTCCTTCGAATGTCACATACCTCACAAGCTTCGAGGACACCAATCGCGACTTTCATGAATTCTGACAAGAGCGGGACGGGGACTCCAGCGGCGATGGTTTCCGCAATTGAGAGCAATTCTTTCACTCCACCACGCATATACTGTGCATTGGTGGTGTCGCGCTGTGCTTCTCATCCGGAGCCTGTCGAACTACGATTTCAGACACGTGGACCATAACACAGAGGAACGGAGTATACTTGGACGGGTTCCACACGCTTGGATTTGGAGTTGAGAGGGCACCACGTAAAGCATCCGACCATCTTGCTGCAGAAGAGGACCAGCCGGCCGCGGGATTGAACAAGGAGGCTTTCAATTTCGCGTCGAAAAGTACGAATCTTTGAGGGGAGGGGAAGCGAAGAAGTCTGGATGTATTGAATGTTTTCTGCTGTCAAAGACGTGCAACAGACGTGAGCCGTAAGTTTCATATATCAGCCCAGTTGCAGCGCGGTCCTATGTATAGCGTCGAGACGCTCGAACTAGTCAAGGACCAGAAGAGGGGTGCCTGCGAGCTAGGCCAGAATCCGGACGGGGAGGTAGTATGTACAGGACTCGTACGCCTTGATAAACAGCTAAGAACTACAATACATAATGCGCAGGTACGAGCGCTTTTGTTGTATCATTTGTTATGAGAGACTAGCTGACAGTGAGAACGCCACCGCGCGAAAGGCGGCGTAAGCACGATCACGCGCGCTTTTGATCCGCGACGCGATCACGCACGCAACTTGAATTTCATCCACGCGTTCACGTTGGTTTATGTCTTGAATTGAAGTTGAAATATCTGTAGGTTCGGAGCAAGCCTGTCTCCGCACCGGCGAGCCGGTGAATCTCGGAGAGAGGCTTGGTCCAAACTACCAAAAAAGGACTATGTGTTCAAATGCATTTTTCTTGGCTGTTTCAACTATGATTGCCATGGTCTTGCTTGATAATATGTTCCTTGGATGTCCCTCTAGAGCATTACCTGCTCAACTTTCAAAAATATTATATTGTTCTTGCACTGCACTCGTTCTTTGAACGGTTTGATGCAGTTGTGATATATCGTAGACTATTGCCATTAATTGGGAATTCCGCTGGTTTTATGGGCTCGATGGATTGGGAACATAATTTACAGTGAGTCGACCAGCAATTTCTATCCAGAGAACTGCCTTGGTCATGCAGGAAAAATAATTTTGTTCTTGCAGGCGGTGTGTCACAATTCGTGACATGTGTGACTCAACCTCACCAAAGGCCACCCTTGGTCATATGGGGAGCAGTAAAGCATCGAGGCAATGAGAGGACATATTTTGGATGGCATACAATCATAATGAGTGTTGAAAAAAAATTTGGAAGGAAGAAAACTTAAACCATAAGCTTCGGTGCAGCTGACTAAGCACACCATTTCACTTGTTGTTAAACTGCAGCCTCGTCATATCACCTATCCTCACAAATAAAAGCTATTCCAGCATCTAACCTGAAAGAGGAATCTAACTGCAAACTTACATTTTTTATTTTCACCGTGAGTATAGTAGCACAGAGGAAACTTCATTCCTTCAGATTTGTGAAGAAGGCCATGTTCGCGACCCTTTCTTGGGCTGCCGGGGGGATCTATCAGAAATCCAAGTAGGCCAAAACATTTTCACGCTTCCAATGTACAAGCTATCAACTTAGACCGAAGGGATCAAACTTGTTTCTGAAGCGGGAGAGCAATCAGAACACATTGCCCTTTTTCTTGATCTTGGCACAAGCCCCTTCTCAAAATTCCCTGCGAAGCACGTGAATGTCACGTGTGCTGAGAACGGCGGCTTGATCCGAACCTAAAATATCTGCACCGTTTGGTAGAAGAGTTAAACAACGTGACTACACTGACAGATATAAAGTGAAAAGTGAAATTTTTGGAGCTCCGAGCCCGGCGCGCGCCCAAAGCCCGACACTGGGGGCAACCAACGACGCATGCAAAGGCCACATACGTAACCCGCATGTGGTTGGCACTGGGTTCACCTTGGGAACAAAGCCAACAAAGCCGCCATTCACAGACAAAGGCTGGCTTTGTTACATGCTTTGTTCTTTGGTGGGGGGAACAAAGCATGCGACAAAGCCCCCCTTTGTCTGTGAATGGCAGGTTTATGTACTTTGTTATGAACTTGTTCGCATGCGCGACCACATGCGGGTTACGCATGTGGCTTTCACATGCGTCGCTGGTTGCCCCCAGTGCGACTCGGAGGCCTGCGGCAACTTGAAGAAAACGCGAGCTATCAACTATCCCCGTGGAAAAGATTGACGATTGACCTGAATTCAACGCATCAGGCCCACCTTGATTCTCGGCAGTACATCGCGGAGAATCTTGACGCATCTTGAAGGTGGAATATCCTGAGCTGGTTCTTGCGGTCTTGACATGTTTTGAGGATCTTGAAGTCTTGAGCTTGAAGTGACTTGGAAAGGCGGCTGGTCTTGCTTGACCTTGGAAGTCTTGAGCTTGAGGCGTCTTCGGTCTTCTTGCGGTTCTTATCGAATATCCTTGGGCGGTCTCCCACGGAGCCTTAAAGGGTCTTGAGCTCTTGAAATGTTCAGGCGTCTTGGGGGCTTTAAAACTTGAAGATGGCTGGAAGCATGAAGATCGGCGGTCTGAGTCTTGAGACAACCGGTCTTGAAAGTCTTGAGCTCGACGATTTTGAAGTCTTGAAGCGGCTTGATGAAGGAGTCCGGAGGAGTATCCCACTGAGGTCTTGAGGAAACGTCTTGAGGATGAACTCTGGGAGTATTGAATGCAGCTGCAGGCCGTCTTCAGGCGCCTTGAACTAAGTGTCGAGGTTTTAAAAATTCAAGGCGGCTACAACGCTAGTAGTAGAATCTTGAATTTTGAGGCGTCTTGACCCAGGAAGTCTGGAGGCGTTTTGAGTCTTGGGTCTTGAGATCTTGATGCGTATTCAGGGTGCATTGAGACTGAGGTCTCTTAAGCTTGAATTCTTGAGATCTTGACGGTGTGCTTAGGTCTTTTGACTAGATCTTGAATTCAATCTTGAGGCGTCATGAATATTAAAAGGTCTTGGGCGGCTTGAGTTGAGCTCTTGAAGCTTAAAGTATAGAAGCGGCTTGAAATCTTGCAGCGTCTGGAATTCTTGAGTCTTGAGGCGCTTTGAGAAGGGTCTTGAGCGTTGAGATGTTGATTCTTGAAATGTCTTGAGGTGGGCTCCAAGTATTTTCTTGAGCCAGGGTTTGAAGCTTGAAGCCTTGAGGCGTCCTAGAATTTGAACACTATCATTGAGGTCTTGAAGTTTGAAGTATCTTGAGGGGTCTTGAAGTCTTGCATCTCAAAATCTTGCAGCGTATGAGAGTCTTGAGGTTTGAGACAGCCTTGAGCTCTTTGAAATCTTGACGGTCGACGATCTTGAGGTGTCGACACTTGAGGTGTTGAAGACTTGAGGCATCTAGAGGCGTCTTAATATCGAGGTGTCTTGCGAGTCTTGAAGTTGACGTCTTGAGTCTTGAGATCTTGAGTGGCTTGACTCGGCTTCAGGTCTTGAAGTCTTGAGGAGCGTTGAGGAGGTCTTGATGGCTGGGCGGTCCTCAGCATGGTCTTGGAATCTTTTAGCGTCTTGAATTCTAGAGTGTCGGAGCGCCTTGAGTTGAGGTTTTGAGCAACGATCTTCCGGTCTTGAGACGACTTGAGCCGTGAGTAGTTTCCCACTGCGACCTTGAAGTCTTGAAGTCTTGATGCCTCGAGGACTTGAAATGTTCTTGTGATCGTCAAGTGACGTTGAGGGTCTTCCACCTGAATTTTTTGATATGCCACCAATGATTTACAGCGAAATGGGCGACAGGAAGGCGAGGGGGTGGCGGTGAGCAGCGAGCGACGACAGTGGCCGGCGACAGCGTGACGGCGAGGATGGAGAAGCTGGAAGGAGAAAGTACGAGTGGATGGGTGGATTGTGGATACACGGCGAGCAAGCGGGAAGGCGTGAATTTTAGCGGCGAGGGCGGGTGAAGAATGGCAAAGAGGACGTACTCAAGAACCAACGCCTGCGAGCTGGAGGGGACTCATGGGTCGCGGGTAGGACATGGGAGAGCAGGCATGGGCTGAATATGCAATTTGATGCACGGCGAGCAAGAGAGAACGCGTGAACGTCTGCTTTGGCGCGAGGAATCAGTGGAGAGAACTTAGCATTATGCGAACTGAAGAAGTAACAAGGCTGGAGCAGTGGAAGGTTGAGGGACGGGACTTGAGTTGAAGGAGATGATGGGAGTAGAGAGGAAAGAGGCGACAAGGTGGCTAACAAGTGGGCAGAGTTTAAATATGACTTCGGCTTCTCCGAGTCCGTGTCCGAGTCGACTCACATGACCGCGCTTTGTCATGACGTCACTAACCGTCATTTTAAGTCCAACGCGCAACTCGATTCCGACCACCATGGGCGGATTCTGGTCGTGTTGCAGGCGGAGAAGTCGCCTGAAAGGACACCTCTACTCCGAGAATGGCAGCCCACCACGGAAGAACCTCCGCATTCTACCTTCGAGAAACTCGCCGATATCATTGGAGCGGTCAACTCTGGAAGAATTCCTTCACAAGAACAGGTGTCTGCGCTGCTGCAGCATGCACTTCGTTCTGAATTTCTCCGCGATCCTGGGCACACCCTTCCTACTTACGGGGGACCTCTAAGTCAACGAGGCATCAATCTAATGTTCGAAATCAGAGAATTAGTCGACGCTGTGCTTCGTATTGGTTTGGAGAAGAATTGTATGTCTTTAATTCTCATCCTAAAATTTCCTTTGAAAAATTCTTCAGACGACGACAAGATACAGGATTTATTGTATCAAACCTCGCGGAGCAGCGATCACATAAAAGTTAGCGGCGAACTTTTGGTTGACGGCTCCCCAGTCAAACTCGGTATGTAGAGGACGAGTGACAGAGACCCTCATGTAACCATTGAAACAGATGCCAATTCATCGCAAATTTCCGAAGACGCTGACGATTTTATGCAATCAATAAAAACCCTCTCGAAACTCGCAATAACCTCTTCAGCGTTCCGAATGCTCATGTCCGACATCCTCACCACCACACGCGAGATAGTAGCTGAAGCTGCCATTGAGGTTGGTGAGATAGCGTCCCAAGTTCAGGCTGCCGCAGTCGACGTTGCCAAGACTGCTGAACTGGACAATTTAACCACCGAGGGCCTGAAAGGAAAGGCCGAGGAATCTTACGCGGGGATCCAACACTCTGTCGGTCATGCGCATCAAAATTTAGGGACTCTAGGCGACGAGTCTGTGGAGCAGATTCGTAACATTGTGGTTGGAAGGGTGCAAGAGGTTCGTATCACGCCATTTTATGTTGCATTTGTTTAACTTCTTGCATTTAGATCGTCATTCAAGCCCACCGCCACCCACAGCACCAGCAAGCATTAAGCACCATTCTTATTCTCTTCCGCAAATATTCCGAGAAGCTGACCGCGATTGCGGAATCTTCTGAGCAGCCTGTCACGATAAATACACAGATCGACGTATCCACCCCGCTTCACGAGGCCGTGGTTGATTTTAAGATTCTGTTGGAGCGTCTCGCCTCGGGCCGCTCCCTGGACCCGCTCCTCTCCACATTAAAGCCGCCATTGCGGACGTCCTAGATGCGCCAAACGAGACGAGTTCAGAAGTAAAACGGTATTTTGCAGATCTCGGCCGCTGGTTTGAACGCGCTCTCGCTGAGCCGCAATTCGTCGCATCGCGCCTTGGCACACGGACGTTGGAGGAATTGTACGACGCCGGTCGTCTTCTCCTCGCATCGGAGGCGAACGCTCAGTGGGCGCAGGACGTGCGCCTCCTCGTGGCGGAAGCCCAGTCGTTCATGGAGGCATTAAAATCGGACACGGCCACACAGCGACTCGTCAAGTCCGTTCAGGACGTGTCGTCTGCATTGCGCGCGCTAGTTCAGGACACAGTGACCTCCGGAGCAAGTGCCCAGCGCAAATGGAGGAATGAGCTGTTCAAGGACGCGCTTGGATGGCTCGTTCCCCGTGTCCTAAAGTCCATACGCACACTTCCCATGCCGCGCGTCGAATTCCAGAATAGCATGCTTGACATTGCTGTGGACGCCCTTCTGTTGACGTCGGCCTCTACGAACGCGTCCCTCGCACCCGATCACATCTGGATGCAGAACTGGAACGAAATCAAGGTTGACATGGCCGCCGATGCATCCCCGGAGACGTCAAGTAGAACGCGAATCCACATCGACGGAATGCGTTGCGCCGCGCACGGGTTTGGATACTATTTTAAATACAAAGGCCCCATACAATACTCCGATGAAGGTGTGCTCGATGTCGATATTGGACGCCCCGAGGTTGTTGGCGAGGGACTTGCGGTAGACGTGGAGATCGAGACGACGCAGCACGAACGGGACACCCCAGGCGAGCCTTTATTCCGGCTGGTCGACGTCAATGTGTCGGTTCCCGGACTTGCGTTCACGATCAAGTACAGCAAACACTGGATCCTTAATAATGCTCTACTCCAGCCTCTTGCCGCCCTAGTCGTCCGCCTGATCCTGAAGAAGGTTCTGGAGCAGCAGATATACAGTGGGGTTAAATGGGCAGACAGGTTGATTTCTGCGGTTTTCGAGGAGGCGGCGCGGATAAATGCACGAAGCCGGGAACCGGGGGAGAGCCCTTCGATGGAGGATTACTGGAACGCCGCTTTACTAACGGCCCCCGCGTTCGTCGAGACTCGGGACTCGGGACCCGCCGTTGAAACGCATACCCAGTCAACCTTCAAGGGGATAATACACACCACGACGACACTGCCGGACGATCCGAACTCGTCGTCACCCCCGGAAGAAACTGTTTTGGCTATTGGCGGAGGTGCCCAACTTTTCCCGCATAAAGGTGGGCCGTATGGCGCGGAAGAGGTCACTGCTGGAGAGGTTGCACGGGAGGCAGTGGACGAAATGCAAGAGGCACTGGATAAATCGGTGGGGAAGACCAGGGAGGTTGTTGAGGCTGCTGGAGATCAGGCCATTCGAATCAGAGATGATCTGGAACGGGCGGAAGAAAGAAAGATGGAGAGAGAGAGGTTCGAGAAGCACAGAGGGGGCTGGAGAAGCCACGCGTTCGATTTGGATTCAACTTAGCACTTATATAACATGTTCAAACCTTTCATGATCATATACTTAACGATGGCTTTGGTGTGGAAATTACCTGTCGTTCGTCTTATTTTCCTACATTTTATGTTTTCTCCCCTTGAAACGTCATCCTTAGTTCGAAAGTTGAAAAATAGTGTACTCACCAGAGTTTTTCTGGAGTCACTTAGTAAGGGTGACAGCGGCATGACTAAAACTGCGCTTTCCCGTCCTTGTAATTCTCAGCCGGGATTTACAATTCGGATCCGGGCACGCAACATCAGCGTCGGTCGACATCCAATCGTTCGGATGTGTCTCCCGTTGCTTTGAGGCTAGTAAGGGAAGGACCGCACCTGGTTTAACGCAGTTTAGTGGGGAAAAAACAGACTCAAGGAAGGACCTCCACCCAGAGAATAGATAGAGAAGCCTTGTCCTGGAGGCAGGTAGAGCATCTCCCCTTCAAGCGTGAAGTGGTCCCCGTTTTTTGCTCCACAGAGGATGCGTTCGCCAGGCGGGCATATAACTTCAACGCGCAAGTCATACAGCTCGAAGGTGTCGTCGGTTTTGTCAACCATCGCCATTTGAATGGAGTACAAGCACGGGCCAGAAAAAAGTTAGTCGAGCAAAGGGACGAGACAAAGCGACGGGGAAAATGCTGGCAGTCTGTGGTGTTCCGAAATGACCGGCGGATCAGCGGAGTTTTAAAAAACAATACTTAAGTTCAACCTTGAAATTCCCACCCAATTCAACAATTCCGCTCTACCATCATGTCAGAAACTCCTTTCAAAATCTCTATACCGGATGAAAAGCTCAAACTACTCCGCACTAAGCTCGAATTGACCACCTTCCCTGATGAACTCGCCGAATCTGTCTGGGAGTATGGCGTCCCGCTGGCGGACGTACGTCGCCTTGTCGAGAGGTGGACCCATGGATATGACTGGAAGAGACATGAAACACAACTCAACTCTGAGCTCCCTCAGTTTACCCGCGACATCGAGGTGGACGGCCATAGTACGTTGAACATCCACTACGTGCACAAGAAGAGCGATGTCGCGGAAGGCATTCCTTTGCTGTTCGTTCATGGATGTGAGATTATTCATCAGAAAGCCTTTCATTTCATTGAAGTGATGACACCCAGGGCCTGGGAGCTTCCTAGAGGCACGCAAGCTTCTGCTTCTGTTGACGAAGGGGACCGACGATTTCCCCGCATTTCATGTCGTGGCCATGAGTCTTCCCGGATTCGGGTTCTCGCAGGCTCCGAGCACAAAGGGATTTGGTCTCGCGCAATATGCAGAGGTAACGGAGGCGAAGATTCAAATCTGATGCGCTGATTGATGTTTCCAAGGTCGGGAATAAGTTAATGCTCGCGCTCGGATACAACGAATACGGTGAGCAAATCCTTCCCGGGAATTGGCATCCGCTGACAGAGATCATTCAGTTACGCAAGGAGGAGATTGGGGGTATCCGGTTGAGTGTTCTCATTTATTTTTGCCCAGTTGATTAACTCCTGGAGCCCCAGATCACCTGCAAAATTGCAGAACTATACGGCGGGAAATATAGCAAGGCATGGCACACAAATATGACGATGTAAGTCCTCAGTACGCCCTCAATGATAAATTATATCGACTTCAGTTAGTGGCGAGCCTCCGAAGTCCCCAACAAAGTCCGCACTTACGGACCGAGAGAAGGCGGGACTCAAGAGAACGTCCTGGTTCAACCGCTTGGGCAACGGATATCTTCACCAACAATCAACCCAACCACAAACCCTCGGTTATTCTCTCGCCGATTCCCCAGCAGGTCTGCTGGGGTGGATATACGAAAAGCTTGTGAATTGGTCCGATGCCTATCCTTGGGAGGACGACGAAGGTCGGTTTTAAACTCAGTTATGTAGTTCGTTTTACTGATCACAAGTTGGTATCTAACTACGGCAGTCCTGACTTGGATCTCGATTTACTGGTTCTCCCGTGGCGGGCCCACAGCTTCTTTGCGCATATACTACGAGGTAGACATCAATAGTGCATATTCAGTGTCAGAAACACCTCCTACTATCCCGCTCGGGTTGTCGCACTTCCCCATGGACATTTTGGTATTCCCCAAAAGGTACGGAGAGATTTCGCGGGAGCGAGTCTTCGTCTAATATTGCTGGATTTCATAGCTGGACGCGCGGCATGGGCAACATAGTTTTCGACGGAGAACACGAGTCCGGTGGACACTTTGCTGCGTATGAACGGCCGCAGGATCTCGCGGACGATCTCAGAAAGATGTTTGGGAAGGGTGGGCCAGCGTTTGGCGTTGTGCCGGGAAATCGGGATATGCACAAATGGCCGCATTGTAGGCAATGCTGCTTGCTTCTCATGTAATATTGTTATGGGAAATAAAAGTCGTGTTTTGGTTCAATAAGCATCAGAGCTCTAGGATGACTAAAGATCGCCACTTCAAGCAGCTTGTAGTTTCGTGTAAAATTATCCATCTATCTCCAGATTTATTTGGAGCCACAGAACGAAGCATTGTATTGGGACATGACTAAAGACCGCCACTTCAAGTAGCTTGTAGTTTCGTGTAAAATTATCCATCTATCTCCAGATTTATCTGGAGCCACAGAACGAAGCATTGCATTGGGTCCTCAAGTACATGGCAAACATAGATCCTGTTGAATATCCGCTGCATTGAAAACAATACCGGGTCTACGAGGTCACTAACTGCGGTCCCTTATTTTTTGTTCCAGGATGCCCGTCGTAAATTTTTCGGGCGTTCGATGTAGAGCTTTTACTTGTTGGCAAGAGCCCAACGTGGCCCTTCCTTCCATATTCGCAAGATGAAAGAACGCCAACCATGAAACATGAGCGGTGCCGGTGTAACGCACAATGCATTTCCAAACTACCAATTGGTTATGCTTAACATTGACCGGGTGAAAATGGTGACCAGCAGAACCTAGAAAGGTAGAGTTGGCACAAGCGAGAGGAGTTACCAGCTGGATTCAGTGAATTGTGGCAACGCGGCCTCCCACTTTACCATAGAATCCACATTTATGAACTTGAGCGGTTTTAACGCAATATTCAGTCGTAAATGGCACTGAAATCACATTTAATGGGAGTGTCCAAAGCCAGAGCGTTAATGCAATTGACATACAGAGATGCGTCGGGAAGACGGTGGCCGAAAAACGGAAGCAAGAGAGGATCGAGAAGTAGCGTCAGGTCAGAGATTTTCTGGCATTCAAGTTTTTATTTATTTTCAGAAATCGTAAGCAATCAGACGAGGGCGCCTCGTAAGGTTGAACGCGCCAACATTGAAACTTCAGTGCTTGAGGAAAAAAAGGATAAGTAACGCTCCAACGGCAAACAATGGAGTTAACCCGGCGAGTCATGGCCGAATGGGTGACGGGTATGCTTCGCCGCACCTCGGGACGTTCCAAAAGATATCCAACGACCTAGCTGAGGAAACTCAGGATACAGTAGTTGTGGATGGTCGGTTCGCATCTTCGTAACTTGCGTCCCACATTTAATCACAGACCTGAAAGAACAAGGTGAGCGAAACGACTTGGATCCGAGCCAGCCCATCAGCTTTCCGTTCTTGACTTGCCCCACACGCGGTTCCGTTCCAGAGAACTTATGGACCAGGGGTGGGAGACAAGTCTGGGGTTTCACCGAGATCCAACGGGGGTTCTCTCCAGGTGTTATTTGGCATCATCTGGGCTATGGTGGGGCCGAGGGACGTACCAAATTGCATTAAAAGGGCTGCAGTTTCATAGTAGGGGTGAATTTGGGACCAAGAGATATGAAATCGGAAACAAGCATGAGCGGAAAAGGTAAGCCGTCGAGGTCTTCGGCGTGAATACATAACAAGAGTCAACAAACTTCGTTTTATCAACGCGAGCTCGAAACAGACCTTCAGCTCCATAATAAAATCCAAAGTAAAGATCTACGTCTGGCGATCCAGGATCCTAGCCTTCTCAAGGCAGGCACTTTGACGTTGCAAGGATGAACGGTTGCTCACTTCAGGAGACATCATTCTAGAAGTGATCAATCACCATTCCGTTGCTGCTCCACTGGCAGGCACCAAGAGACTGTGGCTATCCCAGGGCTACAAGACCACCATCTTTCTCTTCTCCCACCAGGTTGTGGGTTGTACTAGATGAATCATGGCGTCTGTCGTTTCTCCCACAATTTACACCTACACTACGGGGGAACGGAACACGGTCATTGTAAGCGGGCGCGGTACAGGAGTCGGGCATTCATTCTCACAGAAAAAAAACAGCTACTGGTTGTTAGCGGCTTAATATCCTTCGCGGCGCTCGTTGGGTTATTTGGGGTATGTTTCTTCTATTGCAGATGCAAACGCGGTCTAACGAGTACCAATGAAGCTCATGATTTTCATGTCGAGAAGATACAAGCACACGCATTTCCAGGCCTACTTTGTGTGTCTGTTGCTGGCGAACACCATGCAGGCATGGGGCACGACCATCAGTCTGAAATGGGTCTTGGTAGGCGCGATCGAGGATGATTCGAAATGTGCTATGCAAGGTGCGTTCCAGAATACAGTCAGATGGCGAAAGACGCAATCGAAAGTTTTGCATTATGAGTCATCCGACTGTCTCGACTTTGTGTTCTGTGCTTAAACAAGTCCCAGGTGGTTTAACACAAGGAGGGAACATCGGTTCTGCGATCTGGTGCGTCCATTCTATAGGTCCCAGATACGGGTTTCACTGAGCACACCGAAACCCCAGGTCGTTCATTATCTCCTGGCACCTCTTCAACCTTCTCTTTCTCCGGTACAAGACCCCGAAGCTGATCTCATGGGGCATGATCTTCTTCGGGTGGAGTTTCGTCTTCTTCATCGTGTTCCTCGGGCCCGTCGTCATCCAGACCCCCGCGCGCGGGCACTATTTCGGCATATCCGGGCTCTGGTGCGCACCCGTCTTTCCCTCCGACCCGTATCGGCGGCTTGCTGACCTGACCTCGGGACGCAGGTGCTGGATCACCCCCGCATACCACACGGAGCAGATATGGCTGGAGTACTTCTTCGTGCGTCTGTCTCGCTCCATGTCCAAGTGGACTACCCCGGTCCCCGCTGACTCGGATTCACCAGCAAATCCTCTCGCTCTCGGTCAACTTCTTCATGCACATCGCGACGTGGCTTCGCGTGCGCGGGAACTTGCTGCGCGTCGACGGGCGCTGGCGCATGCGCTTCGTGCCGCTCGGCGATTCGTGGCAGCTTTCGCTGGGGCGCGATTTTACCGACTCGACGATGCTCCGGCTCGCGCAGCACATGATCTGGTGAGTCGCATCGCCTATACCCCGTTCCCCGTCCCCCGCTCCCCGCTCCCTGCCTCGTTCTCCGCTCCGTTCCCCTTCTCCTCTCTCTGCGTAATTCCGGTTTGAGTCTAACGCGCTCCTTCCAGGTATCCTGTACGTGCATTCTCCGCGCTGAGTAAACACTAGCTGAGACGCTGACCCCCGCACAGGTCGCATACGCAGCGACGACGCTGCCCATGGGGATCGCGCGCATGGCCGAGATATGCGGAATGGATGTCTCGCTCCCGGTCGCGGCGGTCACCGGTTTCATCTTCAATCTCGGTGGTGCGTCCTTCCACCTGACACATTACACATTACTAATACTGAGCAATCACGCGGCGCAGGTTTCGTGAACGTTGTCCTCTTCCTCGGCGCGCGGCGCATCTTCCCGGACGCGGACTCGATCCCCGAGTTCACGGAGCGCAAGGAGGGGCGTGATGTCGATGCGATCGTCGCGCAGTTTGGCGTCGTGCCGTTTACGCTCACGCGCACGCCGTCGGAGGTCAGCGAGATGACTGTGAGCTCGTTCGACTCGATCGCGGCGGCGAAGGAGGAGAGCGCGCGCGGCAACTCGGAGGCGGAGGGGAAGGACGAGCACGGCGCTCCGGCCAAGGACAAGAAGGATGTGGATACAGACACAAACACAGCTAGACGCCCAGACAGACGCTCCCGTGCCTCGATCGAGACGCTGACGCTCGAGCCCGCGGTGCTGCGCGACAGCACGTACCTCCCCGAGCGCGTCGCCTCCCGGCGGCCCTTCAGCGCGAGCCGGCCGCCCTCCGGCGACACGGTGTGGTCCGAGCCCGGCGAGGCGGCGTGGTCTAACGAGCGATTACCGTGAAGCCTGGCGTCACTTCACCCTTGAAAATTTGACCGGTCGACCTTCAACCTCACGACGCGAATCCCTCCCCGGCGGAGAGACACCTGTATATACAATGAAAACCTGAAACCTGTTGTTGTCTGACCTTAATGTATTACCCAGGATGGCCCACTATATCACCGACTAATTAATCGAATAGAACATGCTTCATGCTTAGCGCTATCTCTTGAAAAAGTTTGGAGTCCCTCAGCGCACCGTACAGTCAAAGAAGTGAACATTTAAAATGCATACAATCGCGAGTTGGATCGCACACCGTCAGCTGAAATTCGGCGAAAAACTTCCCTCATTTTTTGCCTTCAAAAAAAAAAGGGGTATCGCGAAAAAAATCCAAACCCACCTCAGCACCACCCCAAATTTTCCGGCACAGCCGTCGGCACTCCTTTTATTATTGCTGCGGCTGCGGGTGGGGACCAGAAAATGCATTGCCCGCTCAGCCTTGGCTGCACAGGTCAGAGAACTGTCAGAGACCACTTCCGTAACACACATTCGAAGACCACAAACCCTGCTTCTCTGATCACAAAGATCAAGATCTCACAGCTCGAGCTCAAGCGCTCAAGGCCTCCACTGCCCTAATGACATAATTATCTGCGCCAGCTTTATTTAGCATTTCAGGTAGTGCAATTATTGGTGAAAACTTCCTTCATTTTTCACACCTTTTTCAGTACATACAAATTTTTCTTGATTCTAAAAAGCACTAAAAAAGGTTTGAATTTTTCGCATACTTTTTCTGAAGAAAGCGGTGAAAAACCATGGATGTTTTCACCAATATTTCTTGAAATGCTCAACCAGTGGACTTGGAGGAGGAGATGGTGCTCGACAGATTATGATACACTAAATACAACACTTAACATATACTATAACTTAGCTCTATAACCTAGCCCAAATCCCCAGAGCCCAAGGAAAAGTCATGACAGTCATGAATGGGTCGTGAAGGTGGGGAGGGGAGGGGGGGCATTTTGAAAGCACACAGTGGCACTTTAGAAAGCACACGAATTGCTTCGCACTCGATCGCTCCAGCGCGGCTTGGTCACAACGCTTGTCAGCCTCAAATCCCTGCAAAAGTCCTGCAGCCTCTTGGTCGCCTGTGCCCTCTCCTCCGCGTCCTCCCCATCCCCATCAGCGCCTGCGACAGAAACGTCTATCGTTGCCAGCTTCTCGTAGAACTGCGGGCCCCGTGCGACGCGCATACTGAGGAACGCCTGCAGCGCACCGCACGCGTCAGCCACATCGTCCGCAAAGCACTGCACGCTGAGCGCCTCGATGGGCGAGCCAGCCAGCGCAGCCATCGTGTCGACGACCTCGTTCACAGGGAAGAACGGCGAGATGTGCAGGCGACGGAGACGCGGGAGGGGCGTCTTGGTGGGGGAGTCGGGCGAGAGCGCGGTGGCGAGGGAGAAGGAGTCCAGGGAGGGCCCGACGGCGGTCATGATGCGCTCGGTGGCGAGGCGGTTGGGCGCGTCGGGCTCGTGCGAGCAGGCGCCGAGGTCGAGCATCTCGAGGCGGCAGGCGACGGGCGCGGTGGCCCAGCGGGGGTCGCCGAGGTGGGTGTCGCGGATGGTGAGCTGGCGGAGGGAGGAGATGGACAGCAGGGAGGGGAGGGAGAGCTCTGAGCCGAGGATGGGGTGGTCTGGGATGTCGTCGTCGCCGCGCACGAGAGGTACGAACGGGTAGTATTTTCCAACGAGGTCCGAGGCATGGAGGGTGGAGCGCGAGATGCGGTCCAGAGACAAGTACCGCAGTTCCGGGACAGAGGCAGCAATGGCCACGACCAGCCGCTCGCTCCTACAAGGATGTCAGATCAATAATATTGAATCAAACGGAATTTGACGCACAAAGGCAAAATGACTTCCTCGGCGCAGTTGCGGATGGTAAGGTGGCGGAGATTGGCCAAGAAGCCAAAGCACGAGATGATACTCTTGTCCATGGAGCCGTTCATTCTCAGGACCAATTGGTTGAGACGGGGAGAGGCAAGCAGCAGCGAAATGAGCGCATCTGCGTTGGCTCTCGCAGCGCCCTCGGTCCCCACATCAAGGGTCTCTATATGCCGGCAGTAGGCGCGTGGAACGTTCTCAAGGAAGCGCTCAAGATCATCGTGACTATTGAGCTTAACATCCTGTCCAAAAAACTCTGATCAGCAAAGCAAAGGATCGACGTCGATAGAGACATACCCTGAACAATACTGGGACACAGGCCGCGTAGGTGCTTTGGTCAACAGCAGAGAATGCCCGCGCATCGACAACGTCGAGGTTGTCGACGACCGCGAGCTTCATCTCTGTGGGGAGTGTGTGCCATGTGGTGGATGCCATTGGAATTGCTATGTTTTGAGTGGAATTGAAGACAGAATTGCTAAGTTTTGAGTGCAATTGAAGGCAGTTTTGAACTATGGGATGGATGGGCTATAAATGTGATAAGATTCATGCGGGTATTTGAGGTTTGTGGCATCCGGAGTCCGAAGAGGACGATTCCGATACTTCTCGGAGGTTGCAAATCTTGGTGGACGCACGGAACAGAGATCCCATCATCACTAAACGCCAATCCCCGGCTGTGTTCCTTCTCCGTCCCCAATCCCCGTTTGCATTCAACAGCGAAGGTTCATCCTCGGCGTGTCATGTACCTGTTCTCTGGCCTACTTTGGCTCTAATTTTTCCCGGTGTTTTTCTTCAATTAGGCTGTTCCGTCTCTGAGCTTTTCTTGGCTTTTTCTTTCTCAGAACAGCCTTTTCCGTGGCGCACGGAGTCCTGTCGTCATCCCTTGCGACCATGCATCGCGACCAACTCCACCCAAATCGGCTATCATGTCTACGCACATACTCTGCTGTCTCTCGCAATCTCAGCTCTAAGCGGATCCTGATCTCAATCGCAAATGTATTTGTTTCTCCTTGAAAGGATCCAAATTGCATTTTGCAGCCCGTCATAATGACTCTCATAACCTTACTCTACGACGCTGCGTCCGCCGACCACGGCGGAGCGGGCCATACGCATTTTTCCTTTTTCCTCCCGCGTCAGCAGTGACAATGACCCTCAATGGAGACCGAGCCGGACCAGAACCAGAACGTAGCTAATAGGTATCCTGCGCTCGGCATGCGCACCCTCTTCGGTTCGGCTCGGTCGCTGCAGACGCAAGCTTAAAGTAAACTCTAGTTTCACTTCATCCGACGGGGAGGCGTGCTGGGTGCCTTTTGCCCTTTTTCCTTTGTTGCCAATGGGGTCCGTGTTCCTTGTTGACAATAGGGTCCATGTCCGTGGTTCGTTGTTGACAATCGGGGTACTACGTACTAAACATACCCTGGTCCGCACACCACGCAAACTGCTGAACGCGAAAATAAACCTGATGAGATGGGATATGGGGAATCATATGGCACTGGCATAACACGCCTATATCACGTCTGCCCCGGATCCGGATCGCATTTGCCAGCATCTGGAGTCGGGCGAGATGCTGTCGCCCTGCGATCAGTTCGCCTCGAACGTTGCTGCAGGCGCATACGCGTACGCAGCTGTCTCTGTGTTTGTGTGTCCCGTGTACGCTGAAACCGCAATACAGTAAATGCTGTCTGGTCTTATTTTTGCAGTCTTTCCGCATGCGCTCGAAGGTGTCTCGCAACCCCAGGTAAAGCTCTCCCAATGCCATAGCCTTGGCCATCCCCATCACGAAACCTCTCCTGGCGCCTGTGCGGCGGTCCCGTCCACGAATAGCTCTTCCGTACTTTCCAGTGCCAGTGCCTGCGGAATGCCGTTGCGTCTTCACATCATTCACACCTTAATCACACCAGAAAAGAAAAAAAAACTGTGTTACGTACGGCGGCATTGCTGTCTATGTCCCGCGTCCGAGGTGCGCGCCCATTGGTGGGATGGTGATGGCGTAAGTACCTCCGCTGGGCCTACCTCCACTGGAACTAGTACCGCCCTCGCTGCGCTGGAAGCGTACATCTTACTATTGGCGAACAAACCATTGGCGGACATACACCCCGCATAGAGCAAGCATCGAGTCACCGCTGATCCATCAGCATCTGGCACCGCAATCCGCGAAGCTGAAGGCTGAGCGTAAGCTCGAGGGTCGACTTCGACTTGGTTATTGATCGTAATTGGCATTGACGCGCTCGGGGCGAAGGGCTAATGCGTTAATGGTTTAATGGGTTAATGCGCGCCAAGACCGGCAAACCAAGGCACGACGAGCCGGAGGGCCGGATGGTCGCCGGCTTGCCCGACGCTGCCAGGGTGGCCGCCATGGCTCATCTTGTCTTTGACTATGACCCGACTCGGAGTCCGACCGTCTTTGAATTCCGTCCCGTTCCCGTACGCGTTCCCGTCCCGTCGGGCGATTTTCAATTTATAATCCATTTCATTCACGCCCACACCGAGGACGGCGGTCATTGCCCACCTCAGCACCGCACTCGTTTACAATCCAGAACACAGTATTCGCTGCGGATGACAGAGCATGACGGGCACGCGAGCTTGTTCCGCCGGCACCACAGGACGAAGGCCTTGACGCGTTAATGTTCGAAGGACCCGGGTTCGAAGGGCGGCATCCATAGCTTAAGCCCTACAGCCTATCAAGACACCCTGACAGCCTACAGCCTACGCCGATCCACGAGCTAGCGCAGGCACTACTTACTGCCTATATGACACTGCTCGGGCCACTATTCAGGCGCAGGGCCGCTGCTCGTCGCGAAACACTAGCAGGGTAAACACCAGTCCCCGAGAGCCCGAAGCCCGACAGCGACACGATTACTATGACGCTGCCAGTGCTCGGCCCCGATCCGCAATGTCGGTTGGTCAGCGTACAAATTGCACGTCACTGTGGATCCTTTGCATTCAGGCCTCGTCTGACTCGTCACTGTGGATCCATGAATCCATGCATTCAAGCTCAGGGCCGATCTCGCTGATCTAGCGGTTCTTGGTGATCTCTCGTGAAGTGCCGCTTGTAGATCTCCGAGTCGAGTGGGGAGGTGAAGCTGAAGCTGAAGCTGCTCCCGCCACTCGCCACTCGTTGTGTGCCAAGATGACCGGTACCGGTCTCGGAACATCTGCTCGTGCTGATCTCCGAGTTGCCACCGTTTGACCTGATCTCTCGCTGAAGCTCCCGGTGGCGGCGCCCTTGAAGCTGACATTGCACCCATGCCGATGCCAACGCGGACCCGGTCCAACATTCAAGCCCAAGTGCAAGTCTGTCAGCACCCCAAAATAAGACGAGGCAGAGAGGAGACGGATCCGGATAACGGTGACGTCGTCCTCTCGCACGAAGCTAATTTTTTTTTTGGATACAATGCGATGAGTGCGATTGCGATTCCGATAATGGATGTTTTTTGAAGCCCGAACAGGTTGTGGAGCGAGCCATTATATTGAAGCTGTACGAGTTCAGTGTTCTTGCTGATCTCCCGTGCAGGCGAAGCTAAGCTGAAGCTGATCTAGACTCAGATGACCCCTCGAGAGCTGACATCGCACTTGCACTCGCCGACGTCGGGGTACGATTCTCGTCCGTTCATGCCTGTCATTGAAGATAAGGTGACGCAAAGAGGAGGAGCTTGCCAGGATCCGGGTGGGCGATTCCGATAATGGATATTTTTTGAAAGCCCGAACAGGCACATCTGTGGAGCATGCCATTGAAGCTGTACGAGTTCAGTGTTCTTGCTGATCTCCCGTGCAAATGAAGATGAATATGAAGCTGAAGCCGATCTCGACTCGAACGACCCCTCGAGGGCTGACATCGCACTCGCACTCGGGGTACGTTTCATGCCTGTCATTGAAGACAAGGCGACGCAAAGAGGAGGAGCTAGCCCGGGCGATTCCAATATGGATATTTTTTGAAAGCCCGAACAGGCACATTTGTGGAGCGAGCCATTGAAGCTGTACGAGTTCCGTGCAGGTGAAGATGAAGATGAAGATGAAGCTGAAGCCGATCTCGACTCGAACGACCCCTGAGGGCTGACATCGCACTCGCTCGCCGGCGTCGGTACACGATTGTCGTCCGTTCAAGCCTGTCATTGAAGACAAGGCGACGCAGAAGGACCAGCCAGGATCCGGGTGACGTTGACGAAGGAAGATTATCTTTAGCCTGGGCTTGGCTTGTCCACGGTGCCTGTGTGAGACATGGTATTTTTTGAAAGCCCGAAACGAAACCTGGACCCGATAGCACCAAGGCTTGCACTTGCACTACCCCGAATCGCGATCATTGGCCCGATAAAAATGGACTCTCGCGATCGCAACAGCACGTTCAGTGGGGACTCTGCGGTGATTCAGTTGATGCTGACATCGGAGGATGTCGGTCCACGATTCATTCCAGTGATTCAAGAGTCGTAACATGGTAAGGAAGACTCAAAGTCCCTCGACCCTGACATCGGACGGTGTCCCAAGATTCGTTCGTTCAAGACTCGAGACAAGTAAGGTTCAAGACAAGATGCATTCAAAGCTTGAGACAAGGTTCGACTCTACAAGAAAGGAGAAAACGTCCACGAAGGTTAGCACTGCAGAGCCTGTGATAGATAATTTTGGATCTACTTATCTCACTCGGAGCCCCGTTCTCACCTTTCTTGATGATGATGATACGTATCTTGACTTCCTGTGGGTTCTCTTTGTTGTGCATGCTATGCATCGGACTTCGCAGATGCGTACCAGTGAATAGAATATGTTTTCGAAGTAGATTTGGTTTTTTTGACGGGTTTGTCCGCCTCTGAGCCATCTAAATTCAGTCTTGAATGCACCGCCGGCGCCGGCGGTACTAGAATCTCCTTGACAGATTTGTTTTCTTTGTGATCAGTGGGATTTCTGCTTCCGAGTCACTGGCACCATCCTCCGCCGGATGATATGTTTTTCTGCAATCAGGCGGTTAGAGTGGGGAACTGTTAAGGTACATATTCCGAGGAGTCTTGGGCTTCTGCCCATCTAATTTCCTTCGCGAACCCTCACCTAATTGACGTGTCTGAGATGGTTGCAATGTCATTGCGGTGGGAGTTTGGTTGAACACACGGACGACATTTCATGCCGCCAGAGTCGCCCTCGTCGCCTAGTAAGAAGTACGCAGCTTCCGAGGCACGGCGCCGCCGTATCCTTTTCCGCTGTCCATTTGTCGACTTGTTGCCGTGCAATGATGCTCAGTGCAGAGAAATCAAAGTAAAAATGTAACCCTCCGTACGCCCGCAAGCTCGGAACAAGCCAAGAACAAGCTCTTCATGAACCTAGTATCATTGATTGTCGATCGACTCTGACTCTGGCGTTTGGCGGTCGTGCGCGTCCTATACCCATACTTATCTCCTCGTCTCCCTTGCCCGGGGCAATCAGGCATCCAAAAAGAACGAGAAGAAGGTCGATATCGTGAGAGCCCAGTACCGTGGCATGTGCCCCGGCCCAACGCTAATTGCGCATATACCATTTTCAGTTTCGCGGGCGCTTCTCTCGTTATAATATCACTCGGGGCGGTCTGGGCTTAACTGCGTTCTCCGCCTGTTGCTCAGAGCCCCCGTTTGCTCGCTAGTTCCCCTACGATAACCCGCCGCGACTGGGAGGATGCCTACCAAGGTACGCCGGCGCTCGATGGACGACGACCCGTTTGCGACGGTGTTGGCGCCGCCTGAGGGCGAGACGGCAGAGCAGCGCGATGTCCGGCTCTTGTTGGAGAAGGAGGCAAAGGAGATTTCGGACTCGATCGACGACCAGCTGAGCAAGGAAAAGGCGCAGGAGAAGAGGGTCCAAAACCCGTCAAAGTGCTCTTGCTCGGTGCGCTTTCCTCTCCGCCCATCCATGCACATGTTGCTCAACAATAATCGTACCCAGGGCAAAGCGAATCAGGTTTGTGCCTGCAATTAATCTACAACTATCATTTCCGCGGTTGTGCTAAATCGTGCCTGTGTCCTCAGGCAAATCGACCACCCTCAAAAGTGCGTGCCTGGGCTAATTACCACTTGGTAGATGCTAATGGCGTGCAGACTTCCAGCTAATGTACGATCCGAAGGTAGGCACCCGATACCCTGGTCCTTTACACGCCTTGATGCAGTATCGTGCGATCACAGGCGTTCCGCGCCGAGCGCGCATCTTGGCGCGCAATCGTCCAGCTCAACGTCGTGCGTTCGATCCACGTTATCCTTGACGTGATCACGCGCGCGCAGAAACGCGCTGCTGGCCCAGCCGTCGCGCCCTCGGCCTCCACCGCCGACTTGGACGAAACGAGCGCGCCGGATTCCCCTATAGTCGACAATGACCTCGCGACGCTCAAGTTGCGATTGTCGCCGCTCATCCGGGTGGAGGAGGTGCTCATGCAGCGGCTCATTCCCTCGGGGCCGGACAGGTCTGACGGCGCGCGCCTCGCGCAACTGACCAACGTCCCGTACGCAGAGCGCCCGCGCGCCGTCAACCGCGAGGTCGCTGTCAACAGTGCGAACCAGTGGAAGGACGTGTTCAAAAGGCTTGTGGGAGGCGACAGCGAGAGCTTCGACAGCGAGCGCGCGGTCGACTGGGAGGACCCGAGCGACCCGGGAGTGGTGCTGTATCAGCTCGCGGAGGATATGAAGGCGCTGTGGAACAATGCAACGGTGCAGGCCCTGCTTGTGAGGCAGAATCTGCGTCTGCAGGAGGCGGCCGGCTTGTGCGTTTTCGCCTACAGTGGACCTTGATTGCAACTCATGACCCCTTTAGCTTCCTCGACTGCCTGGATGAAGTAACGTCGCTGAAATACATCCCCACAGACGGTCAGTCGCGTCCCCCACTCTCAACTAGGCTCATCGGTCGAATATACTGCCAGACCATATCCTTCGGGCTCGCTTAAAGACCCTGGTCCGTCTCAACTTCCTATTGTATTTTTCAGCTCCATCCAATCCTCGTGTTAGGGTGTATCGGAGCACCGTATCAAGATGGTCTCAGGTGCGTTCCTTCGGATCGCGGTATCACGAGGACTCCACTCAAGACTCTGTTATGTCCGTAGGTGGGATGACGGGAAGCATAAGCCGTGATTGGCGAATATACGATGGTATCCCGCTTTCCGCATCCTCCATGGACGTTTGCTAATGAACCCTGCGCGATTCAGTGGGCGGACACCGGTCGCTGGTGAGTAATTAATTCTTGCTAGCATCGTCGATTGCATGCTCACTCAACTCCACTAGCGAGGTACGGATGACACGGCACCTCGATTCTCTTCTAGCTGCTGGCTGATTGTACGATGCGCGAACAGCGGCCTGGGCGCCATACTTCGACGACATGTCAGTGAATCTTCTTTACGCCGCTGAGCTGTTTTTTGAGCCCCGACAGGCACTCGATTATCTTCCTATGTCCAATATCGGCGTTCGATCAGGTCCTTGCTGAAGAGCCCCGCGTCAACCGTCTGGTGCGTCTTCATCGCCCTCGCTGCCCCTCCCTTATTATGTACTGACCCGAAGAATTTTGCAGGCAGACTCGGTCAACCTGTGGACGACCATCGTCTCAAACAAGCTGCTCGCCAACACGAATATCATCCTGTTCCTAAACAAGATAGATATCATGAAGAGTAAACTGGTGCGTCCATCCATCCGATTCCACTGCGCACCCATCGCGCCGCCTTTTTTCTAAAAAAAAATCGGCACGCGATCCTGACCGCCATCGCAGGAGTCCGGGATCAAGCTAGTGGATTACGTCAACTCGTACGGGAAGCGGCCAAACGACCTCGAAAGTGCCTCGAGCTGTGCGTCTTGGCGCTGCCTTTACCTTTCTTCCTTCCCCACTCACGTGGCTAACGCGTCCGATGGCTAGACTTACGAAAGAAATTCGGTTCGTCCTTCCGTCCCACTCGCATGTAGCACGGTGATTAATGCTAACGCACGTTGGATGGACAGCTGGGATCCAGCGAGAGAGCTCCCCAAGCCCCCGGGTGTTCTACTGCCATTTGACGACGGTCACGGTACGGTTTCTATGGAATCTGCGAGAAGGACTTCTGTTCATCTTTGGCTTGACTTGTGACAGGACCGCAAGTCAACGCAGCTCATCCTGGCCAATAGTGCGTTTTCCGTTTATTTTTGCCTACCCAGATACCTGATGAGGTCCCAAGTTAAGGACATGCTTATGCATCAGTATCTCGAGGACGCGTCGCTCATCCCATGAGTGTGCTTCTCTCAAAAAGCGTTTTAGATGGATGGATGATCTTAATGTAATTACGGCTGGAACGACCCACTGACTCCTATTCAACTAAATCTGTACATATCTATCCTCAATTATGTTGTATCTACTCACGAGCACGGCGGTGGTTGTTGTATATAGAGCAGAACATAATGTACAATATCATGATGTTGAGTGTTCCTTCACATGCGCGTGGAAGCTGCCTTCGTATGTGCTCCATGAAAGAAGATGTACAAGATAGTATCCGTAGCATACATTTGACGCGATGTATGTAGTATAGTACGGGCCCCGGCTGTTTCTTAACGGGACCGCGCCGGAATATACCTACCTACTTGCCAAGATCAAGTGCTTCCGACCGTCGACGGGTGTCATTCTGTGTACAGTACAACAACATCATGTCGACTGTTCTGCTAGTGATTCGAAGAAATGGTCTTCATGCTCCAGAGTCAAGTCTTCGGACGATCCATCGGGCGTCCAGCTTTGCAGCCGCTGCCCGCCCCACCAGAGGCCCGGGCGGCCGGTGCCGCTCGGCGAGCGTTCCCACCGCGCCTCCATTTTGCCGCCAAGCAGCCCCCGCACGAGCGCAGGGTTCCACACCGCTGAACCGATTTTGTTCGGTTCCTCATCAGGGTCGAGCTCCTCACGCGGCACGTTGGGATCTGGGAGTGGTGGGATGTGAAGCAGGAAGAATGGCACGGGGGAAGACTGCGCTCGGAGGAGCGTCGACTTGGTGAATGGCGATTCGGAGACCAAGAGCGCGACTAGGGGGCATTGCGACGTGGAAGACACTCCTGCGCCAAGGGAGACCGGGGAATTTAGGAGGGACATGTACCGGTGCAGCACGCCCTCCATCTCGCGGACGTACTTCGGGCTGGCTTTTTTCTTTTCGGCTTTGCATTGCGCGAGGACGCGGAGGCGTCTTCGATTTGGCCCAGACCCGGACGCGTTCTGGTTCTGGAGATCGGAAGGCAAGGATTCCGGAGCGGGGAGCCACCACCAGCCCATTAGGTCGATTCCGCCGTCGGACTTTCCGCCAACGCGCCGCAAGGACATGGAGAGGTGGTCCTGGAGAAGTTTCATGGACCGTTCTTCGAAGAAAGTTCCCCGATACGTAGTTGACAGAATTGGGGTCGCTGGAGAAGAGAAATTTCTTATGCAGCTGCTTAGTCTGGCTTGCATCGCGACCCTGAGGAGGAGTGACAGAGGAACACGGTCACGGGGTGTCACGCAACCAACTTCGGCCAAACAATCATCACTCTTTCCTTTTTACTACCATCTGCTCTCTCTCTTTGTTCAGAACATGGCGCACATTTTAAATTGGGACGAGTTTGGTTCAAAGAGCTCAGCACAATGCTGGAATACGACCGTGGCCAAGTTTGAACCACAGGAACTTGACTGGATAGGGGGTGTTGAATTTACGTAAGATTAACTTCCGTCGCAAACTTCGCAAGCCAAAGATCGGGCATAATTCAATTGGAACACTGCGGAAAATCCATGAATAGCGTCCAATGAAGCACTGAACGCAATCGATGGACTCCGGAACGTGACCTACTGTTCAACCTGTTTTTTTTTCAACCACAGCAGCAATCTGGTGTTCCGTCCTACTTCAACCTCCACTCGCAGAAATGAGCGACGACAGTAGTTTTAATCTATCTTTAACGGTGGGATACTCAACTGGATAATCTATCGCGGCGGCTGATGCAGCACATCCCTAGGACTCTGGGTACGACTCTGAGGAAGAGCTTTGGAGCTCTTTCGACCCCAGTTCAAGTCCACCGGTCTCTTCGAGTCCTGCCACAAGTGAGAATTCAATCTCTTTGTCAAATATTATAATGACGCGTCTTTCTAACTCCAGCCACGTCTCCCTCAAAGCGGAAACTGGACAATTTTGACGACGCCCCGAACCCTTTGGCCAAGAAATTCAAGGGAGGTGTCACGATCACATTTGCCGCCTCTGATGCGGAATTGAATGGAGACGAACCGTTTATTATTGTGATTATACCGCGTCCCCGTGTTGGACGCGTCGTTCACCTTTTTTCTCAGGCCGGCTTCCAAAACGCGACGGACGAGGAATATTCACTTCCATGAGCGCGCTTCCTACCGGTGTCCGCTGGGAGATCGCAAGGCTCGTCAGCGTGAAACAGGTCATCACCGTTTCGATTGACGATCTCAATCAACTCCTCGGCTCGAATACAGAAGCAGCCCCGAGGACAACTGAGACAGTTCTCAAGGAAAAGGGCCGTGAAATAAGCGTCGATGCTGCATTTGCTGCCGAACGCAAAACACAAGTGCGTGATCTCTGGTATTTGCTGAATTTCACGGCCAATTCCGCTTTTCAGTGCCCATGGGGGGAGCTCGACATGGAGGAAGCCGCAATGAGCATTAATCCAACGCGGCCCTGGGCAACTGTTTCGAATATCCTTCCGGCTATGGCGGGAAGGTTTGTTTCACGGGAAGTGTTGAGGTTGAAGGGAATAGGTGAAGGTGGTGCTTGACAGATGCACCCTCGCATCCTCGTGCCGCTTGTGCCGACGTTTCGGTTCCTCCAGTTTCTTACGTTTGAAAGTACCCCTGAAGATCTTCACTCACCCAGCAACGACCTCAAGGCGTTCTTCCAAAACCTTTCGTTATTTTCAACAGCGTCTTTCGCGCTTTCTATGCCAAAGAAGGAACGGTGTTTCTGTTCAAAACTCGGGAAAGCTACAGTCTCAGTACAATTAGCGACTCTACCTCGGGGCTCACCCTGTTCGAATTCCTCGACGAATTCAATCCCTTAAAACTCAACGCTAACCAGTTCGCACTTTTTTTACTATATCGTGTTCTGACGATGTGCGCTAGGCGTTGTGCAAGTGGGCATCCAGATTCGCCCTTGGACTTTCGAATTCCGTACCCGGTCCAGTTCTTGATCCCGCGAATGTAGAGGAAACGGACGACTTTGGTGAGCAGTGTTCGTTGGTCAAGGACCGCCCCTAATATCTTATCAGTGTCGCCGGCCCAGAGCAACATGACGGACGGCTGTGGGATATCTAATCGGCGTTCAACCTGAAGCTCAGGTTCGATTATAAACTCGAGAACACCATGTGCGGTGCAAGTTCGCCACGGCGGGAGAAAGGTTGGCAATTTTATCTGCACCATACTAAAGTGTTTTCTGATCCATTTTCAGGGAATGCTCTTAATGTGCCCAGATTCAGCGCAAGATCCGACGCCCAGGATCGCATTCCGCAAGCCCTCGCAGGTCAAAATTACGTATAGCGAGGAGGCGAAGGCTCACCCAGCCAACGCCACGGTCGACATACTGAGGTTTTCCCACACCAAGTGCCCCGCGCGCATTTCTCCGGAGGTGATCATAAACCTCGAGCACAACGGCGTGCCGGCGGAGTCTTCGTAGCAATGCAGGATGCCTACATTGCGCTCGGCGTTGACGACCTTCTTTTCTGGCTCAAGGAAAAGGGAAGAGACACTCCAGAAGTCATGACACAACTATGGACCGCCTTAGACAGATCAGAGGGTGTTTGTTTTGCTCGGCGAGTAAGAGAGGCCGCGGGGAGGCTCGTTTTCGGGGTTTCGGCGAGCGTCCCAACGACGTGCAGGAAGACGATGGGGAAGAATCGGACTTGTTTGATGCGGCTATTCACGAACGGTCCACTGCCTGGTGGCCTGACTACATCTCAGGCTGCCCATCGTCGTTAGCGGAGGTGCGTTAATAGCTTTCTACCCCCTCTATCATTACTAATTTCTTGCATAACAGACTGCCATGACCCTCATCGATTCGGGGTTTACTCCGCAAGCCTTGCCTGTTCTTCGCGAAAAAATAAAACAAATTGTTCTCACGAAGATTAAATATCGTGCAAATAACTTCAAGTACGACATTCCGCAGAGCGGAAGTGCCTTCGTCGTCCCCGGTAGCTTTTTCTTTTCTTTTCTTTTACGAAGAATTCAAATGCCAATAGACTTCTGGGGCGTCTTGGGGGAAAATGAAATCCACTTCAAGAGTGGACGCCGGCAATTCACGAACCATGATGGTCTAGAAACAGACACGGTGATAGGAGATGTGCTGGTGAGTATGCTGTTCAGCAGGATTTACAATTGCTGAATTCCATGAAGATGACACGGAATCCTTGCAAAGTGCCGACGGACGTGAGAAAGGTCGAACATACCATAAACTTTCGACGGACATCATCTGACCGCGCATCTGTTCAGGTTAATGCAGTGAAACATAACCAGTTACACGACCTGGTCGACGTGATTGTATGCTCCGTAAAAGGCCCTCGTCGACTGCTTGACTTCTTAGCTGGAGGTAAGTGCATAAGTGCAATGATCTATTTTCGCATTCAAATTCTCCAACATCCTCCTAGGCGATTACGACGGCGACACTGCAATCGTGATTTGGGACAAGACCATCGTTCAATCTTTCTCCAATGCGCCCGAGAAATTTTCGGTAGAACCGGCCGGCCTCGACTGTTGTTTCACCCGCGATGAGACGACGGTGGCTAAATTTAATGCGGACTATGCAGAGGCGCTCCCAGAAGTCAAGGCAGCAGAGTTGCAGACATATCTGCTTGGATCCCTCCGCGACGCATCCGCCGTAGGCATTTATTCCGGGTACCACGACAATTCTATCGTAGAACGGGGATATGCAAATCCGCGCACAGTAAAACTGGCATATAAGTAAGCCCACAGTGGGTTGAATGGTCAGTGCCGCTGATTTTCTGTTTAGATTCTGCAAAATACTGGACTCGCCAAAGACGGGGTACAACATCAAGCCTGAAACGCGCATTGCGGATGCGCGAGATTACAGCCACGCGCGCGGGCCAGCGTGGAAAAATCGTCAGAAGCAAGTTACCGGCTCTGCATTAAACTCATTGTGCTTGGAGCGAAAAATCGACCCCAGCAATCCTATGCTCGCGCGGCCGTTCATCATGGACATCTTGAATGCTGCAGCAACTTCCCAAGAGAATACTGGCTCAGAGACGCCGAAGAACTCTTCCGTCCGTTGGAAAACCTGGAGGTGGTTCTCGATTCGGACTTGGCGAAGCCGTGGCAGGATTTCACAGATCATATGGCAAGACGAGTCAGAAAAGGCGACATGGATCCCAAAGCGGACCAGAAGATCATCGCGGAGCATGTTAGAGAGATGTACCAGCGGCATTCCAGGGACATAAAATCCACAGGCCACTCCCAGACTCACGGCTTCACCGGACGCGCGATCGAGGTTCGGCAGGACACGCTCCGTACACTCTCTCGAGATTTCGCCGCCTCTCCGACCCCCGAGCAATTGAAAACTATCTTTGACTCGGCGGCGATTGCGCGGTTGCGCGCGTCGTACGCATACATTTATGATCACGAAAAGAGCAAAAAGTATAAAAGCAACGGCGGATGGTCCCGATTCCCTTGGAACGTGGCACTGGGAGGTATTGATTCTGAACTTTCGACTGGCATCATCATGATGAGCTGACCAGGATTACCGCAGACCTGTGCAGAATAAAAGCCGCTGCTCTCGGCCCACACAAGGCGGTCACCATTAACTTCTACGAGCGCTTTAAACTGGGAGGAGACCGGCGGCGCTGATGGTAAATCATTCAAACAAAACTTGTAGCTCATCCATTATGTTGTAGTACACTTGTAGTACACCATTTGCACATATTCAATAGAACCATGGACGCGTCGAGGTAAAATGCTCTGAGCATGGCCACAGACAGAGAGTGACTGCGTGAGGGATTTCTGTATAACTTGTCCAATTAGTCGAGGTGCAAAAGAAAGTGGAGGGAAGTTGGAGGAAAGCACCCGGATCACAGGTGATCGATTGATCGCCGATCCTTTGTTTTCGAACATCCACAACCTGATCTCGTCTGGCCTCCTTGCACACCTCGACAACGTCTTTCGCCCACATCACCACGTCCGCTGCTCACACCGACAAGCGCGCGGTGCCGGCAGTGTGCGCCCAAGACGAAAAACTCTTTCCGGGACTGAACGGCAAGGCGAGGGCACCCCGTGACGCCTCTGCGCGGAACCGAGACTTGGTGCTTTTTATTTTCTCATTATTTCTTCCCTTGGGGTGCTGGTTCGTCGCTCTCTTCCAGCGGATCAGTTCAACTACTCTCCTGCTGTTCGGGGCTTAAAAGCCAGAGGCGTGACTGTGCAAGCGTGGTCTTGAATTTGCTGCTTACGTGCATCTGTGGTCGTGTAACCAGCCTCTTGTCTCGCTACTCAAACGAACGGCGATAACCGACTTTAAAACCTTGCAACATCCTTCGATTTCAGTAGAATTGCTTCCAACCCTTTCGATCTTGGTTTCGTTCACTTTTCTTTTGTTGCTTTCGACTTAATTGGGCTTTCCAAGCGCTTCCTCGCATGGGAGGTTCAAGCTTTGGGGATTCTGCATTGTCTTCTCTCTTTGTGGAGTCTAAGTCCTCCTTCTAAACCAAGCCTCATGTTCCTCAACCCAATCGGCCCTTGAGACACATCCAACAGCCCTGATCTTCTCTTTTCAAAACTCCGTTATCTTCTTGTGTCTTGGCTGCATTTCTTTGGCCGACTCGTGTATGTGAATGCCGTCCGTGTTCAGGGTCAAAAAGACCTTTGCCGCTTTTCGACCCACATATAGAATATATGTATCGCTTTGGCTCTCAGTTCTCAGGCTGTTGCTCTGTCGTGTGCTTTGGTTCCTAAATTGTTATCTCTCCACGCTGGCTGTCGAGTTAGCTGTGAGCAAATGAGCTAGTCAATCCGTCATCTTTACTCGACATGTGAACCACAGCGCATTTTCTGACATGTGGATCGCACATACGAATGGTCCGTCGGCAATTCCGTCGGTATTCGCGTTTTCACTGGCGACGACAACCTGTCTTCTGGGTGAACGTAAGAGATGAATCAACGGGATTCCCGTCGGACCCCGGGATACATAAAGATGCTGACTTCTTGGAAATTTCTAAACCCAGGCTTTGTTTCATCCGGCGAGTACGCTCAAGTGCGTGTGGACCGTGTACGTGGGGAGCTCGGCCAAAATTCTGCATCTGTCTCGTTGCCTAGTTTGTGCATGAAAGTGAGCGAGCGAGGGAAACGTTATTCGATCCGTGACCAGACCGGCCCGATTACTTCATTCAGGGTGACGAAAGAGCTCCGGGCTGCTCCGGGATAGAAAAATACAAGATTGAACTTCACCCCTTGCGCTCCTCCGCATACCTCAGGCTCCCTAACTTTTAAAAATACAGAGCCTTATCATGAAATGTCGACAAGATAGCATTTAGCAGATTGTGGTTTGCCGGACTACTTGATCGGGTACCTACAGGTACCTCCCAAAAAAGTTTATTATGACGGAGACAGAGATAGATTTGATGGCGCCTACCGAAGTAATCATGTTGACTACACGGGCCGCCGGTAATGTTGAATCTGCGAACCGTTGCAGCAAGTTGTGCAAAACCTCAAAATTGAAACTGGCCGTAGCTAAGGCCATGAATCGCTGCATTCTTCCTTTTTTTTGGTTTATTTTTCGAGGTGTTTCTCGCCCACAGAAAGCGAAATGATGGGAAGGTAATTTTGAGCAGGGACAGGGGCTGTGCACCTTCGAATTCGACTCTCACAGTCTTATTCTATTTCCCAATCATGACAGTGGTGCGGATACTTTCCTCTCCTTCGTTTTTGCCACCATGGCATCCGAACCTCAGCTTGGAAGGGCTTCCGGGTCTCCTTCTCGAAGGTCCATAACCCTCAATCACGAGCAGGAGCAGCATGTTCAGGCTTTGGCTCGGAGAATGTCTCAAAGAGAGCTTCCTGCGGAGGCCCTTTCTGAGACTACAACACGCACATCTCACCAGTCGAAATTTGTCAACCCGTTCGAGGATGTACAAGGCGACCAGACGCTCGATCCCTCTCTCGGAGAAGTTCGATATTAATGCTTGGCTCCAATCCGTTATGCATATTACCTCTCGCGATCCGGACAACTTTCCTGTGCGTTTCCCGGAGTTCTATTTGGATTTGCCCATAGCTTTTGTTTTGTGTTTATAGAGAAGAACCGCTGGTGTCTCTTTCCGGAATCTTAACGTTCATGGTGTCGGGTCACCGACGGATTACCAGAAGACCATAGGAAATATTTGGCTGGGTGCCCTGACCTCTGTTAGAGGGTGGCTGGGCATGCGGACTGGGAAACGCAAAATCCGTGCGATTTATTTTAAACGTGCTTTGCGCGTGCAACTAACGTGTCCACGCAGAGATCTTGCGCGATTTCGACGGGTTTGTCAAGTCGGGAGAATTGCTCGTTGTCCTTGGACGTCCTGGAAGGTGAGTGCGGCGAAGTACATCAGTTTCTGGATTTCAACGCGTCCTTTAGCGGCTGTTCGACATTTCTCAAGACAATTTCAGGTCGGTACGTTTATTTTTTGGTCAGAACACGCACTGATTTCATTTTCAGGCCTAACACACGGTTGGCCGCAATTTCCGACAATACGGCCCGTTGACCAATTTCTTTTGTTTAGGGTTTACCATCGAGCCCGAGTCGGACATCCAGTATCAGGGAATTCCCAAGGAATTGATGCATAACGATTTCCGAGGGGAGGTCATTTACAATGCGGAAACCGATGTTCACTTTCCGCACTTGACTGTCGGCCAAACGCTCTTGTTTGCAGCCAAGGCCCGAGTCCCCCGCACCCGCATTGGCAATGTCTCTCGCGAAAAGTATGCTGAACATTTGCGCGATCTCGTCATGGCCATCTTCAACCTCAGCCACACCATCAACACTAAGGTTGGAAATGATTTCGTCCGCGGCATCAGTGGAGGCGAGCGCAAGCGCGTTAGTATTTCTGAGACGATATTGAGCGGTACGTCCCGCTTAGTAACCTCTCCTTTTCTTCGCCCGTGTCTAAGTTCATCTAGGCTCGCCGCTGCAGTGCTGGGACAACAGTACCCGAGGGCTGGATAGCGCAACCGCCCTCGACTTTATCAGGACCCTCCGACTTTCAACGCAGGTTACCGGCTCCACTTGCATGGTTGCTATCTATCAGGTTCGACGGCGGCGGGTATCTCTAGTAGTGTTACTAAGGAGCCTTTTTTTTTTCTCAGGCATCTCAAAGCGCGTATGATGTTGGTGTCCTTCCGTTGGTCTGATAACCATATTATACTGACCGATTTCGCAGCTGTTTGACAAGGTCACCGTTCTATACGAGGGTAGGCAGATATACTTTGGCCCCACTGAGAGCGCCAAGGAATTCTGGACCAGCCGCGGTTTCGTGTGTGCTCCTCGCCAAACCACCGGCGATTTCTTGACCTCACTGACTAATCCCGCCGAGCGCCTCGTCGCGGAGGGATTCGAAAGTCGTGTCCCTCGCACATCTGATGAATTCGCGCGTGTCTGGAGAGAAAGCGCGGAGTACCAGACGCTTCTCAAGGATATCGCTGCCTATAATGCGGAGTACCCTCTCAACAGTGAAGCACTGGCCTGTGGCGGACCTCGAGGAAAATGCAGCAATCCAAATCGATGTCCGTCATTCCTTTACACTCTCTTTCACTTGCTGAGAGCCTCAACAGAAGTTCGCACTCCCCGTACACCATCTCTGTTCGTCGGCAAATAGCGTTATGCATGGAGCGTGGATTCCAGCGGCTCCAAGGCGATCTTACTACCTTTTATGTTACAGTTAGTGTCCCGTGGATCTTCGTCCGGGCCAGGCCTAACCAGACTATCGCTAGGTCTTCGGCAACTTTATTATGACCTTGATCATTTCCAGTGTCTTCTATAATTTGAAGGACAGCACCTCGAGTTTCTTCAGTCGCGGTGCTCTTCTGTTTTATGCGGTTCTTATAAACGCTTTCGCCAGCGCACTGGAGGTTCCTTCTTTCTACTTTATTGCAGTGTCAAGTATTCACCATTCATTTCCAGATTTTTACTTTATACGCCCAACGTCCTATAGGTCAGGTTTTCTCTTGTATTAGGTTCGACCTTGCTCACACCGTGCGGTCGCAGTTGAAAAACACACTGCCTACGCGCTTTACCATCCGTAAGTCAAACCTGTATCCACCGGTAGCTAGCGCTAATGCTAGTCGCTCAGTTTCGCTGAGGCAGTCTCTTCGATGATATGTGATCTGCCTTCCAAGATGTTAACCGCTACCGGTGGGTTCCGAGCCACCTCCTCAGCACCTATTGACTTATTTCTTTCTAGTGGTTAACCTCACGTTTTACTTTATGACCAATCTTCGGCGAGAGCCAGGCGCATTCTTCATCTTCTACCTGTTCACCATCACCTGCACATTCGTCATGTCTATGATATTCCGCACTATCGCGTCCGCGTCGCGAACCCTCATTCAGGCCCTTACCCCAACCGCCGTGTTCATCACGGCCTTGATCATGTACACAGGGTTTACGGTGCCGGTGCGCGATATGGTGCCGTGGTTCCGTTGGTTAAATTACATCAACCCTGTGGGATATGCATTTGAAGCTCGTGCGTTGTCCTCTCATTTAACGCAGATCGTGATTAATATCTCGCTCTAGTCATGGTCAACGAATTTGCTGGACGCAACTTCCCCTGCGGGTCATTCATCCCCGCCGGCCCTGCTTACGCCAACGTCTCCGCTGCAAACAAAATCTGCAGCACTCCCGGAGCGAAAGCTGGCCTCGATTTTGTTCTAGGGTCAGATTACGTCGAGACGTCCTTTAGCTACGTGCACAGTCATCTCTGGCGCAATTTTGGAATCCTCCTTGCCTACATTGTGCGTGTCCCATATCCTGCGTATGTTCCTCAGACTGTCATTAAGCATGCTCTACCAGGTCGTCTTCTGTGCCACGCATTTGATCTGCACAGAATACATCTCTGCGGCCAAGTCAAAGGGCGAGGTTCTCGTCTTCACGCGCGGGCATGTTCCTCGCGCGCAGCGTGCGCGTGATGAGGAGAGCTCTATTCCTGATGAGAAGGTGGTCCCTGAATCGCCCTCCAAACGCCCGGAAGACGTCAATATTCCCCCTCAGAAGAAGATCTTCTTGTGGAAAGATGTCTGCTACGACATCAAGCTCAAGGACGGGTCTGATAGACGTCTCCTCGACCATGTTGATGGATGGGTCAAGCCCGGGACTTTAACCGCCCTCATGGTGCGTACATTTCACTCGTTCGCATTCATTTCGCTGATGTATACCATCTATTTCAGGGAGTTACAGGCGCTGGTCCGTCTTTGTCGGATTTCTGAGCTCGATTTCCTAACTAGATGTGCAGGTAAAACCACATTACTGGATGTTCTGGCGACCCGGACGACGATGGGCGTTGTCTCGGGGGAGATGCTGGTTAACGGTCGGCAGCGGGACCAGTCGTTCCAGCGCAAGACCGGATATGTTCAGCAGCAAGATTTGCATTGGCCACATCTACTGTCGCGAGGCCCTTGAATTCAGCGCCATCCTCCGCCAACATAAGTCCATCCCCAAAGCGGAGAAGTTGGCGTACGTCGACGAGATCATTGCGCTGCTGGAAATGGAGTCGTACGCCTCCGCCGTCGTCGGTGTCCCTGGTGAAGGTCTGAACGTCGAACAACGCAAGCGTCTCACAATCGCGGTCGAGCTCGTTGCCAAGCCGGAGCTTCTTGTGTTCTTCGATGAACCCACTAGCGGTGAGTAGCGTTCTGTGTTTTCTACGACACGTTAAACGACTTTCAGGACTGGATTCTCAGACCGCCTGGTCTATCTGTCAGTTGATGCGCAAACTCGCCAACCACGGGCAAGCTATCCTCTCCACTATCCATCAGCGTCCGTATCCTTGTTTCGGTTGCCCGATTCTATTAAATGTTTATTGTAGCGAGCGCCATTTTAATGCAAGAGTTTGACCGACTTGTGAGTAATATCTGCTTCGAAGACTGTTCCTTCTGACGTTTTCGCAGCTGTTTCTGTACGGGTTGTCCCTGCGCTTTCGAGTTCGCCACTGACCAATTTACTATAGGGCGCCTGGAGGAAAGACGGTGTACTTTGGCGACATTGGCAAGAATTCCAAGGTGCTCACCGGTTACTTCGAAAAGTATGGTGCAAATCCTTGCCCGCCGGATGCGAATCCTGCGGAGTGGATGTTAGTGGTCATTGGAGCGGCCCGCGGATCCAAAGCCATCCATGATTGGCACGAGGTTTGGAAGTCTAGCGAGGAGCGTGTGCAGATTCGAAAGGAATTCGACCAAATGGTCGCTGAACTTTCGAAGATAGAAGATTCGGGTGATTCGGCGGCTGGCTATGAACTGTTTGCCATGCCCTTCTCCACGCAATTGTGGGAGTGCTTCAAGCGCGTTTGGGTACAATATTGGCGCACCCCGTCATATATCTACTCCAAGCTCACCCTTGTCGGGGTTTGCTCGCTGTTCATCGGCTTTACGTTTTACAAGGCGCACAACACTCTGCAAGGATTGCAGAATCAATTGGTGTGTTCTTCTTTCTCGCAGTTTCGCACAGCTAACCCCACCACTCTTAGTTCTCAATTTTCATGCTGCTCATTCTTTTTGGCAATCTTTGTCAGCAGATCATGCCCCTCTTTGTGGAGCAGAGGTCACTGTATGAGGCGCGCGAACGTCCCTCGAAAGCGTATTCTTGGATGGCGTTCCTCCTGGCGCAGATCTTTGTCGAGATTCCCTGGCAATTGCTTGCGGCGCTTCTCTCTTTCGTCGGCTGGTATTACCCAATCGGCCTTTATCGTAACGCTATCGCTTTTCACCAGGTCAAGGAGCGGGGAGCACTCATGTTCCTCTTCATCTCTCAATTCATGCTTTTTACTAGCACGGTATAGCATATTCTGTCTGATTTCAGCGCGGCTCTGAGTCTCCAACAGTTCAGTCAAATGCTCGTCGCCGGGAGCGAAACAGCGGAGGCTGCCGGGAATATTGGCAATCTGATATTCTCGCTCGCGCTCTTGTTTTGCGGTGTCCTTGCTTCCCCGAAAACGCTTGGGTGGTGGGTGAGTAATTTGAATTTCCTTTTTGGGCGAACGGCTAGTAATTCAGTGTGTAATGCTCAGATTTGGATGTATCGCGTTTCGCCCTTCACCTACCTTGTCGGGGGAATGCTGGCCACGGGGGTTGCCAACACAGAGGTCATCTGCTCGAGCATCGAGCTCCTCAATGTGGACCCTGTAGCTGGGCAAAACTGCGAACAATATTTCGCTCCATATATGGCATTTGCAGGGGGCAATGTTTTGAACCCCAATGCAACGAGCGGCTGTCAGTTTTGCTCGATAGCTGACACGAACATTTTCCTGGCAGCCACGAACATTTCAGTGAGCCTCCTTTTCGAGGCTTTGACGTATACTTAACTATGCTCCAGTACGATGACCGATGGAGGAACTACGGTTTGCTCTGGGTATACATTGGATTCAACGCAACGGGCGCACTCTTCTTTTACTGGCTGAACAGAGTGCCGAAGAACACGAAACCGAAGGAGACGCCCGCCGCAACTTAAATATAATATTTACGATCTTTAGACGGATTTAAATGTGTACTAGCTGTATGTATAGGATTATCAACCCTCCTTATAAAAATACCCGGGTTGCTGAATAGATTCTATTTAGCAATCTCTCTTCTTGAGTTCAAAGTTGGTTTGACGACGGCTGGAGGAGGAGGAGGATTGCCTGCACGGTCCGAAATCGAAACGACAGGTAGCCGTACTACACACCTACGATGCCAAATGTATGCTACGGATGTCCTTCATCGCGTTCGGAACAGGCCCACTTGTCATATATTAGTCCTTGAAGATGAACGGGGGTGACCTCAGGAAAATAAGAGGCTCACTACCAGTGCGCCAGCGGTGCACATCGCCCTCCGTTTCGCGTTCGAGGCGGTACTTATATGAGATTGCGAAGCGAGCTCGGCACGGTGCCGCCGGGCCCAATCGTGATACCATCATTGATGGACTTCAAGTTCCGCTCTTCGCCTCCGGTGTTTGCTCCGGTGACTGGTCCAGCAATTGGGGCTCCTTTCTGCACAGCACCGCAGAAAGATGTGATAGTCTCGTATCTTCGAGTCCTGGAAGACTATTGTCTCGCGCAGGGCAAGGGTTTTTGTTGATCGTACAGTCATGCAAAATCTGAAATTGGGTAGGCAGAGGTGAAAGTTGGCCCGGGGTGAAAGCAACGAAATGTTGGAACTGATAAATTGTGTGGGTATCGAAAAAACGAGAACGATGAATGTATGGAGGATTGTTACGGCGGATACGGCGGATACGCCGTATCCGCCGTAAGAGATCGTTCACGAGGCTTATATACGTGAACGGTCCTTATATACGTGAACGATCCTTGAATACCTGAACGTAGTTGAGGTCGTGAAGGGTTCTGATCTGATCGCTCACGAGCACACCCGATCACTTTCACGAAACCACCAACACGTTCACGAAACCACAAACACATTCACGACTAGCAGTCCACGATCACGATGACACCAAACCCTTCACGAGTTGACCTTACCTTCACGAGCAGTCTGACCCTTCACTGCAGGCTAACTCCTTCACGATGTGACAAACCCTTCACGTTGGACGAGCTCCTTCGTGATTAACACATACGTTCAGGAGCGCTGATGTCCTTCACGATGTAACATACCCTTCATGCTCGACAAGTTCCTTTGCGATCAACATATGCGTTCAGGAGCGCTGATTCCTTCACGACGTGGCAGACCCTTCACGCTTGATGAGCTCTTGAACGTAGAGGAAGTCCTTCACGATGCAGCAGACCCTTCACGACTGACAAACTCGTTCATGGATGGCATTACCGTCCAAGAGCAAAATCTTTTCACCGCTATATTTTTGGGTCGCGAGTCCTGAACGGTCCTCGTCCTACCTTCATGCCTTGCCCCTGCTGTATCCTTCCAGTCAGCACGTGCAGTACGTGAATCCCATCATGGCGCCATAACTTTTCTCTTTGTGCCACCATGTTGAAGCGCGACTTCCTCGACATGGATCAGCTCCTTGAAAAATGGGAGAGTCTCGGCCACAAGAAACTACCCAATTCGGAGGTTCCCAAGCCAGTCAAAGCCCGTGCGTCTGGGCCGAGAAAGGGTTTAACTGCCCAACAAGAAATTGCCCGTACCGAACGCGAACTCGAGAACAAACTCAAGGGAGAGGACGACGCGTAAGTTGCGCTTTTCATGTGTTATTCAAACCCTTCTGACTTGTCATAGACGTGTTTTAAGATGGACCTACCTAGCCCTCCCACAGAACCCGGTACGTCACTGTCTTTCGTCGGAGGGTAATGTTGAAGATTCTTCCCAGAATTCATTGACGAAGGCCTTCTTTGTCCACTATGTGACGGTCTGCTCCCCGAGTCACCATCGCCGTTCCTCCTTAACATGATTGCAACGGCACGATCGATCGCTTCTTCAGATCCTCGGCCTGGAAATAGCCAGGGTCTCCTGGCCACAACATATTTCTGTGCCCCCATCTGTTCCCGCCATGAATTTGAGCGGAACCTTTTACCCATGGCTATTCGAAGGGGTGGAAAACCGAGCTCGAACCTTCCGACATCGAGCAACGCTTAAAACAGAAAAAGGCAGTGTTCGACGCCCTTATCAATGACTGGGTAAACAACGAAAGCGGTCCTCGTCAGCAGAATGTTTTTTGGCTCAACGCCATATCCAATCTGGGCCAATCTCGCGGTGGCCTCGCGGGCACGTTCAGCAATTTTCATAAAGTGCAACCGTGTCATCCTCGTCTTTCATTTAACACTCAATATGTTCCTCAGCTATGGAGAGGTTGGAATTCGTGTCATGCACGAAACATTTAATCGATTAGTCGAAATTTCGCCTGAGGCAGCTATGCCTCTCACCCAGCTGCAATTCGTTGCTCTGGTTCTTACGCCCGAGGCAGGAGTTCAATTGATCATGGAAGATTTGGCGGTGAGTAGAGATGACGCCATCCAGGAGATGCACGCGAGCAGCAGCTATGGCGCACATATGTTTCCTGACACCGATAATTGACCGACAGTACCCTATATCCATTACAACCCTCCAGCAATTTATGAATTAGACCTCTTCTTTACTAGTACATGATGTTACTTATTCTTTTAATCAAACCTCGAGTCTGCATTCATCCAGGTGCTTTAGATGATTATACGGTGGCGGGGGCTCAGACATGTAGATGGTGAGATGGTGAGAAAGATTGCCTGTGTTATGGTATATAACCGCATGCCGGCCGTCGGGAGTCAGCGTCTGTGGACGAACCTGGGAGGCAAGAACGATGTCGGTATGAAGTCGTTCACGTGTAGAGTGGGTGTCATGTAGAGTGGAGGTCGTTCACGTATAACTATATCGTGAACGGCAGTACAGGCCCTGAAGGCGGAATGGAGCCATTCACGCATAGAGGCGACGTGAAGGGGAAGGTTCCAGAGTCGTGAATGGTGCAGTCAGGTCGTGAAGGTCTAGCATGAAGTTAACCACCCGAGACACTCGTTCAGGACATGCACCCGACGTGAAGGGCAGGGGTCTATCGTGAATGGTGCGGTCAGGTCGTGAAGGTCTAGCATGAAGCTAACGACTTGAGACTCTCGTTCAGGACATGCTCCCAACGTGAAGGGCAGGGGTCTATCGTGAATGATGCTGTCAGGTCGTGAAGGTCTTGCATGAAGTTAACGACTCGAAACGCTCGTTTAGGACATGCTCCATCGTGAACGATGAGATCTTTATCATGAAGGCAGCTCTTCTAGCCTTAAGGCCTAAGTCGTTCACGAGGGATAGTCCGATGAAGGCGATGTATAGGGACGTGAAAGTGTAGTGCGGTAAGGACGTGAACGATATTGACCATCGTTCACGTGGGCATCCGGCGGATACGCCGTATCCGGCGTATGGATCCTCCGTAGACTCGATGTTCATGAAAAAACTATCGGATGGAAGCACTTACGTTTACCGGACCCGACCACGCAGTCGAGCTGTTCTTGAGCTCCGGACACCCCCACCCTCGCTCCCTTGCTGCGCGCTCCGAACTCACGACGACGTCGCGCCTTGCGAGGTCTTGCCCTTGCGCTTGCCCGTCCCTCCGGCCTCGGCCTCGCTCTGGCCAAAACCGTACATGTCCATGCACGCGAGTTCGTGCTGTGTGCGCCATGCACTGTTTCACCGCTGCTGGCAGTCGTTGGCCTCGAGGACATGGGTGCGAGCCAGGAAGGTACACATCTTTTTGTTTATTTTTCTTATGTTTAAACTTTCTTTATTTATCAGCTCAATTACCGCTACACACGCGCGGATCTGCGTTATGTCGCATACGCCCGGTGTGGCACTCGGCGTGGACTTGAACGAGCCGCACCTCTCTCCTCGGTGTGTACCTGAACGACGATGGTGCGGGGAGGAGGGAGGATGTGTAGTTAGCCACACCTGCCCATTTTATTTTTGCTTACCTCTTCATTTGTTTTTTCGTGCAGCCAGCGCAAAACAAGTCCCGACCTCGACATCCCAACGCGTTGTGTTCACGCCAACGAGTACGGCGCGCAGCCCGTCCGCGTCCACATCGACCCGGACCATCGTGCCCGCGCTGGCGTTGCTGGTGACGGCGCAGGTACGTCTACTCTCAGTTCCACTGATATACTAATAATATCTTACCTTTTCAGCCCCACACTTGCATTTGAACGCGGTGCGCGCAACATCGTTGAAACATTTAATACGACTGAGTTACAGTTCTGCGGAATGTTGAAACGAAAATCAACCGAGGTGAAGTCAGCAATGGAATGAAAGGAAGAGGGAGCGCGAATAGGTTAGTACAACGATGAAGCTTTGGTTGAACTGTATATATAATAGAAGTAGATATGAAGGGATTCGACATGCACCTCAGAAGTTGAACGTGAGCGAAGGTCAAGTCAGTCGGGATGCATACATCTGACGAAGTACTAGTACGAGTACTAAGGATACTCACCTGAGGACAAGCTCAAGCATGAGTACAAAGTCCGAGCATGGTTGAACTTGAATTGAAGTTGAACAATGATGCAACTGACGTCCAAGTGAGGCTAAGAAATAGGGGTTGAACGAAACTGACCTCGAGCCGGAGCCGAAGTTCAGACATAGCTCCTTGAACTTGAACTGGACTTGAATGATCATCTAACTGAAGTCAACCTCAGTAAAGATGGACAGAATAGAAGTAAGGCAGGACTGACCTCAAAGCATAGTTCAAGCATCAGTTGAATTTGACGATAATCCGACTAAAAAGACGAGGTCCGTGGTTTAACTTGAATTGAACTTGAAGATAGAGTCACTTGGAACAAAACTGACCCAGAGACAAACAGTTGGAACGCAGTTGAACTTGAATTGAACTAGTAATTTAATTTGAACACGCCAACCTAACTAAGGCGAAGTCTAGTTTATTTAGAGAAGCCAGACGAACTGAAAGTGGAACAGTACTGACCTGAAGACAAGTTCAAACATAGTCCGAACATAGTTGAACTTGAACCCAAACGATAACTTTCTATGAAGTCCAACTCCATTCAGTCGAACGAACAATAACAGAAGCGTGAAAAACAATCCTCACCTGAGAATCAAGTCAATCGAGACGGAGTTCATGTCGATGTTGAACTTATTGAACTCGACTTCGTCGCGATAATCTACTTGAAGGCAAAGTCAGTTCGAGTCTGATAGAGCTAGCGAAACGGAAATGGAATTATACTGACCTTCCAGCAAGGTATGGCTTGAAAACGAAGTTGATCTCTCGTTCGCACGAAGTCAACCATTGAATATCTGTGAAGTACATATTGGGTACATTCACAATTGAATGAAATGAGAAATACACGCACCAAATCCAATTCAAATTGAGAATAACCTCCGCGAGTTTGATGTTAAGTTCAACGCTGCGCCAATCTGACAATAGTCTCGGTCAGTCAAGTCTGGCTTGGGAAGTATATAAAAACTCACCAAGTAATAATGGTTCGAAAGAAGCCATACAGCTGAAGTGCAGAAAGGGCGAGAGAACATACAGAAAACCTCGAATGAATACAAAAGTAAAATCCTGAGAAGAAGAGTCAACGAATTGGGAATGAAACTGCAAGCTTATCCGGAGCAGAAACGACTTGGAGATGGGTGAAGGAGGTTTGAAGAGATTGAGGGCCAGCTGAGCGGTGACTACTTGAAGGCGTGAAGACCAGGGGAGAACTTGAAGGGAGTAATTGAGAGGACGCGCTATAAGAAATGAGGAGAGCTTCAAACCGAAGAAGCTCAAGATAAATGCGTACTTGTCTGGAGTACAGACAAATCAAGAGAGGAGTAGAGTAGAGTGTGTATAGGCCGGATAGTGGATAGGGTGAGAAATGGGAAAAAGTGTGCGGTTGGGCCCAATTCTTATAGATTGGCGGGTAGAATAATGGGCCGAGTTCGTGAGACAACCTCACACGGTATCCCGCTGTCCCCGAGCAACCGATTGGTGATTTGGGCGCGCGCGAGTCAGCTGGAAAATAACCCTGAAATTCAATGAATGTGAAAGATTGCCGCAGGGGCGACATGAGGTGTGCCTAGCAGCGCACAGCCAAAGATATGTACGGTTCCTGGCCGTAATTGATAGGCAGCCAACCGATATCTTGAAGTTTGCGAGTATCCGAATTGGGAATTGTGGTTGAACTTTCATGTTGCTGTAGTAGCCTTCGTATTGACTCGAACTGAGGGCAAAAAGAGAGTGGAATCTCAATATAATACATAAATCAGTGTTTTTGGGTGGTCTTCGGGGCGACTCGACGTGCAGGCGGGGTATGAGCAGGGATAGGGGAGAGGTGCGAGTCTGAAAATATTCATAAGTACACAGAAAAGCGCGAGCGGTGGCCACGTACCGTATCACGCATCATCAGTTTCGTATCCATCAACTTCTAGCGATCAAAATCATCCGAACATCTTCGGCACTTGGGTGAGGTGTGTCTGTTGCATTTTCAGCCGAAAGCGGATTTTGAGCAGTTTAAAGACTTCTTGAGTACTGAGGCGTTGCAGCAGTGGATTTGAGACCTAAAAAAACAAATGCTAAGGAGTTGGGCACAGAATCTGGGTCAGGTACCTTGCAATTGCCGAGACAAGGCAGAAACTCACCAATTGAGTTTCAGCCGTATTTCCAACCGAGAGCTTCCAAAGAGCGCACACAAGAAGCAATGTATCCATTGCAACTAATTTAAATCATGTAGCATGATGCACTGCTGGCCAAGGCCGTCTATCCCTGATTTTCTTGAAATTGCGTGCAAACACATTTGCCGCTGTTCCAGTGTCCCTGAGCCGCCAGTTCAAGCGAAATATGATGAAATGTAAGTAGTAAAATAATTTGATACTTGCCTGGGTCGTTACAGGAGGGGTAAAGCAAAAGGGATGAAAAACGACATGAAGGCTGAAATCAAGTTTTGACACCTTCCTAATCTGGGTGCTTGGCGTAGTGGCTTTGCACTTGTTGGCCAACGGCTTCGATCCAAACCTCGATCATCTTTGTCACGCTCAGATTGCTCCTTGGCCCATGGAATAACCTCCTTCCGCAACCTTCGGCGCATCCACAGGCTGGATCTGGTTGGATTCTGAATCTTGATGCAAACTCGTTTTCTTGCAAATCACTGGAGTCCAAATTCAGGCCCGTCAACATTTGAACTGTCCCCGGCTAAGGAACACAGCATGAAATTTCGTGGCAATTCACGGGGGTATGGAATTGAAACTTTCAAGTTACGTGCATTGAATAACCACATGCACGGCGATCTCTTCTGGGCTTTCACTTTTTTTTTCTTTAGCTTGGTCTGACTCCGAGTTTGTGATGGCATGTTGTACTTGAATAATATTTCTTTCTCGACCCAGCATTCAACTACTTACCTCTATGACACTAGAATTAGGCATGTTTCCGTGTTTAAAATCAAAAAATTCTCCTCGCAGGGCGTGACCAGACGCGTCGCGTTCCGCGTAGGAGGTTTTATTGAATTCACACGGCCAAAATCTGGGTATATAAGGGGGGTGGTTGCAAGCCACGAAATTGTCTTAACACAAATTGGATTGCCGGTGAATCATGCCCATTCAACAGACTTCTACCACAAAATACACTCTCTCCAACACTCAGCCATCCCAGCTCGGCTTCCACGCCGATTACTACGGCGACACTGCAATCGTGATTTGGGACAAGACCACTGCCGAATCTTTCTCCAATGTGTCCGAGAAATTTTCGGTAGAACCGGCCGGGCTCGACTGTTGCTTCACCCGTGATGAGACAACGGTGGCCAAGTTCAATGCGGACTATGCAGAGGCGCTCCCAGAAGTCAAGGCAGCAGAGTTGCAGAAATATCTGCTTGGATCCCTCCGCGACGCATCCACCGTAGGCATTTATTCCGGGTACCACGACAATTCCATCGTAGAACGGGGATATGCAAATCCGCGCATGGTAAAACTTGCGTATAAGTGAGCACACAATGGTTGAATGGTCTGATTTTCTGTTTTAGATTCTGCAAAGTTCTGGACTCGACAAAGACCTCAAACGTGAAACGCGCATTGCGGATGCGAGAGATTACAGCCACGCGTGCGGGTCAGCGTGGAAAAATCGCCAGAAGCAAGTTACCGGCTCTGCTTCAAACGCGTTGTGCTTGGAGCAAAAAGTCGACCCTGGCAATCCTATGCTTGCGCGGCCGTTCATCATGGACATCATGAATGCCACAGCAATTTCCCAAGAGAATAACTGGCTCAGAGACGCCGAAGAACTCTTTCGTCCGTTGGAAAACCTGGAGGTGGTTCTCGATCGGGACTTGGCGAAGCCGTGGCAAGATTTCACCGATTTCATGGCAAGACGGGTCAGAAAAGGCGATACGGATCCCAAAGCGGACCAAAAAATCATCGCGGAGCATGTTAGAGAGATGTACCAGCGGCATTCCAGGGACATAAAATCCTCAGGCCTCGCCGACCCCCGAGCAATTGCAAAGTATTTTCGGAGATTGCGCGGTTGCGCGCGTCGTACGCATACGTTTATGACCACGAAAAGAGCAAAAAGTATAAAGCAACGGCCGCGGATGGTCCTGATTCCCTTGGGACGTGGCACTGGGGGGTATTGATTCTGAACTTTCGATTACCGCAGACCTGTGAGGATGCTGTAGTAGTCTGTTGTAGTACACCATTTGCACGTCAATAGAACCATGTACTACGCGTCGAGGTAAATCCCCTGAGCATGGCCACAGCCAGAAATTGACCACGAGAGGGGTTTCTTTATAACTTGTTGCCCAATTGGTCGATGAAAGTGGCAAGAGAGCCTGAGACAAGCCGGATCAAAAGTGATCAATATCCGGTGATCGCTCAACTGTAACTTCAGTTGTCTCCAGTCAGTGAACATGCACGACCTGAACTCGCCTGGCCTGTGTGCTGTGCTCAGCGCTTCTCCTGGAACTTGAAAGACTTTACTCCATTCTGCCTCGAGTCTTCCACCAGCTCATATAGTAGCAGCTGCCTGGATAACGCCCCTGTTTCAAAGTTCGTCTATTCTGTCTCCTCCTTCAAGTTTCGAACCTTGCTCTAGCTCGTCGTTCACCGCGCACTCTAGCTTGTCGAGCGCGCATCCTAGCCGAGCCCCGCGCTCGAACTCTTCGACGGCATACGCTAACTCTGCCTGCCCTAGCTGGTCGTCGACATCCAAGCTCTTCGAGTGCCCGCTCTCAACAGGCTCTCACAGCTTGGAATCCTCGTTTGCAGCACACTCGAGCGCTACGAGTGCCGCAAATTTAAGCTCCTCGTTGACTGCACACTCGGCAACCTCATCGTCTTCTCGTTCTAGCAGCGCGTCGCCTTCTTGCAGCGGTTCCTCCTCGGTAGCCCATTTGAGCTCTTCGAGCCACTCCAGCAACAATACCGCATCCGACTGCTCGGTTCAGCAGTGCCGCCCTTGTCATCGGTCGTCTCAGCTCTTCTTCGAGCGCACATACGTCTTTGACTTCCTCAGTGCACTGAAGCTCCACGCCTCATCCTCGCCGCGCATATTATCTCGGCAACGTCGACTGTGCACACCTAGGCAGCGTCTTTCGCCCACATCACCACGTCCGCTACTCACCGACAAGCGCGCGGTGCCGGCAGTGTGTGCGTCCAAGACGAAGTACTTTTTCTGGGACTGAACGACATGGGCGATAGCCTGAGATGCTCGCCAGTGACGACTCTGCGCGGAGCCGAGACCTGGTACTTTTTATTTTCTTCCCTTGGGGGGGCTGGTTCGTCGCTCTCTTCCAGTGGATCAGTTCAACTTTCCTCCTGCTCTTGGTGCAGAGTTCGTCTTAAATTTATGAGCATCTGTGTAGCCACTCTCTTGTCGCGTTACTCAAACGAAAGGCGATAACCGACTCTAAAACCTTGCAACATCCTTCCCTTTCGATCCAACCCTTTTGATCTTGCTTTCGTTCAAACCTTTCACTTTTTCTTTCGTTACTTTCGACTTAATTGGGCTTGCTCGCATAGGAGGTTCAAACCTTGGGGCGTTTTTGGATTATTCGTGGCTTCTCTCTTTGTAGCAGTCCACGCCGTCCTTCCAGGGCAAGCATCCACTCTGATGTCCACAGACTTTCTAGTACTGCAATAGCGGGTTACCTCTGAATATGGAATCACTTGACACCGAAATGCGGTCCCACGAACATGCGAACCCGCATATCCAACCAACCCTCAAGTTCTTCAACCCAATCGATCTTGAGGCCGACATATCCAACAGCCCTAACCTTCTGGCTCCAGCTTGCAAAAGTGTGGTCTTCAATAAACTGTTATCTTCTTGTATCTTGGCTGGCATTTCTTTGGCCGACTCATGGATGTGAATTCCGTCCGTGTTCAGGGTCAAAAGCCCTTTCGCCGTTTTTCGGCCCCCCACATACAGAATATATGTAACGGTTTGGCTCTCAGTTCTCAGGGTCTCTTGCTGTGTCGTACTGGGTTCCTAAATTGTTATCTCTACGCTGGCTGTCGAGTTACAAGCAAATGAGCTAGTCAATCAGTTATCTTTACTCGACAAGTTATGGCATAGAGCCCATTTTCTAACATGACATACGAATTGTCCGTCGGCAAGTCCGTCGGTATTCCAGTACTCACCGGCAACGGCAACCCGTCTTCTTGGGTGAACATAATGGAATCAACGGGATTCTCGTCTGCTGCACATCGGACCGAATACATGAGGATGCTGACGTGTTGGAAATATCTAAACCCACTTGGCCTTGTTTCATCCGGCGAGTACGCTCGAGTACGTCTGAACCGTGTAACTCGGCCAAAATTCTGCTTCCGAGTCGGTCTCGTCGCCTAAACTTCGAGCGTTTGTCTATGAGAGCTCGTCTACTAACCTTATTGTGAGCCGGTGAGGGAAACATTTTTCAGACCGGCCCGATTACTTCATTCAACTTATGCTCCGTGCAGTGCACGCTGTGACGAAAAGCTCCGGGTTGCTCCGGGATAGAAAACAAAATAAATTTCACCCCTTGCGCTCCTCCGCATACCTTCCCAAACTTTGAAAAATACAGAGCATGGGATGTCGACATGAAAACAAGTTGCAGATTATGGTTTGCAGGGCTACTTGATTGGGTGCCTACGGGTCCCAAAAAAGTTTATCGGCGAAGACAGACGGAGGTAGATTTGATGGCACCTATCGCCGCCCATAGAAACTTGTATGGGCGGCGATAGGATTACTTAAAGTAAGTAATCGTGGTGACTACCCGGGCCGCCGCTAATGTCGAATCTACGAACTGTTGCAGCAAGTTGCGTAAATCCTCAACGTTGGATGGCCGTAGCTAAGGCCCTGAATCACTGCATTCTCCCTTTTTTTTATGGTTATTTTTCAAGGTGATTCTCGCCCCAGAAAGCGAAATGATGGGAAAAGGTAAATTTTGAACGGCGGCGGGGGCTGTGCGGCGCCGAGTACTTAATACTCGAATCATGTCAGTCCTTCCGAGTCGTCTCTTGCCACCATGGCATCCGAACCTCAACCTGGAAGGGCTTCCGAGTCGCACTCACGAAGGTCCATAACCCTTAATCACGAGCAGGAACAGCATGTTCAGGCCATGGCTCGGAGAATGTCTCAAAGGGAATCTGTCATCGTACAGCTTACTGCGGAGGCCCTTTCTGAGACTACAACACGCACATCTCACCAGTCGAAATTTGTCAACCCGTTCGAGGATGTACAAGGCGACCAGACGCTCGACCCTCTCTCGGAGAAGTTCGATATTAATGCTTGGCTCCAATCCGTTATGCATATTACCTCTCGCGATCCGGACAACTTTCCTGTGCGTTTCGCAGAATTCTGTTTGGATTTGCCCCATAGCTTTTGTTTTGTGTTTGTAGAGAAGAACCGCTGGTGTCTCTTTCCGGAATCTTAACGTTCATGGTGTCGGGTCACCGACGGATTACCAGAAGACCATAGGAAATATTTGGCTGGGTGCCCTGACCTCTGTTAGAGGGTGGCTGGGCATGCGGACTGGGAAACGCAAAATCCGTGCGATTTTTTCCCTCAAGCGTGTTTTGCGCGTGCAACTAACGTGTCCACGTAGAGATCTTGCGCGATTTTGACGGGCTTGTCAAGTCGGGAGAATTGCTCGTGGTCCTTGGACGTCCTGGAAGGTGAGTGCGGTGAAGAACGTCAGTTTCTGGATTTCAACGCGTTCTTTAGCGGCTGTTCGACCTTTCTCAAGACAATTTCAGGTCGGCACGTTTCTCTTTGATCAGAACACGCACTGATTCTATTTTCAGGCCTAACACACGGTTGGCCACAAATTTCCGATAATATGTACGGTCCATTAACCCGTTCCTTCTGTTTAGGCTTTACCGTCGAGCCCGAGTCAGACATCCAGTATCAGGGAATTCCCAAGGAATTGATGCATAGCGATTTCCGAGGGGAGGTCATTTACAATGCGGAGACTGATGTTCACTTTCCCCACTTGACTGTCGGTCAAACGCTCTTGTTTGCCGCCAAGGCACGAGTCCCCCGCATGCGCATCGGCAATGTCTCTCGCGAAAAGTATGCTGAGCATTTGCGCGATCTCGTCATGGCTATCTTCAACCTCAGCCACACCATCAACACCAAAGTTGGAAATGATTTCGTCCGCGGCGTCAGTGGAGGCGAGCGCAAGCGCGTTAGTATTTCTGAGACGACATTGAGCGGTAGTCCCCTTAACCTCTCCTTTTCTTCGCCCGTGTCTAAGTTCATCTAGGCTCGCCGCTGCAGTGCTGGGACAACAGTACCCGGGGCTGGATAGCGCAACTGCCCTCGACTTTATCCGGACCCTCCGACTTTCGACGCAGGTTACCGGCTCCACTTGCATGGTTGCTATCTATCAGGTTCGTCGGCGGCGGGTATCTCTAGTAGTGTTACTAAGGAGCCTTTTTTTTCTCAGGCATCTCAAAGCGCGTATGATGTTGGTGTCCTTCCGTTGGTCTGATAACCCTATTTACTGACCGATTTCGCAGCTGTTTGACAAGGTCATCGTTCTATACGAGGGTAGGCAGATATATTTTGGTCCCACTGAGAGCGCCAAGGAATTCTGGACCAGCCGCGGTTTCGTGTGCGCTCCTCGCCAAACCACCGGCGATTTCTTGACCTCACTGACTAATCCCGCCGAGCGCCTCGTCGCGGAGGGATTCGAAAGTCGTGTCCCTCGCACATCTGATGAATTCGCGCGTGTCTGGAGAGAAAGCGCGGAGTACCAGACTCTTCTCAAGGATATCGCTGCCTATAATGCGGAGTACCCTCTCAACAGTGAAGCACTGGCGCTGTGGCGGACCTCGAGGAAATGCAGCAATCCAAATCGATGTCCGTCATTCCTTTACACTCTCTTTCACTTACTAAGAGCCTCAACAGAAGTTCACATTCTCCATACACCATCTCTGTTCGACGGCAAATAGCGTTATGCATGGAGCGTGGATTCCAGCGGCTCCAAGGCGATCTTACTACCTTCTATATTACAGTTAGTGTCCCGTGGATCTTCGTCCGGGCCAGGCCTAACCAGACTATCGCTAGGTCTTCGGCAACTTTATTATGACCTTGATCATTTCCAGTGTCTTCTATAATTTGAAGGACAGCTCCTCGAGTTTCTACATGCGGTGCTCTTCTGTTCTATGCACTCTCACAAGCGCTTTTGCCAGTGCACTGGAGGTTCTTTCTTTCTACTTTTATTGCAGTGTCAAGTATTCACGATTCATCTCCAGATTTTTTTACGCCCAACGTCCTATAGGTTAGATCCTCTGCATCAGGTTCGACCTTTCTGAATTCTCACACCGTGCGGTCACAGTTGAAAAACCACTGCCTACGCCCTCTATCATCCGTAAGCCACACCTGTACTCGGACGGTAGCTGGCTCTGATCCTAGCCGCCAGTTTCGCTGAGGCAGTCTCGTCGATGATATGTGATCTGCCTTCCAAGATAATCACGGCTACCGGTAGGTTCCAGCCACCTCCCTCAACGTCTGTTAACTCATTCTTTTCCAGTGGTTAACCTGACGCTTTACTTTATGAGCAATCTCCGGCGAGAACCAGGCGCATTCTTCATTTTCTATCTGTTCAGCATTACTTGCACATTCGTCATGTCTATGATATTCCGCACCATCGCGTCCGCGTCACGATCCCTCATTCAGGCCCTAACCCAGCTGCCGTGTTCATCACGGCCTAATCATGTACACAGGGTTTACGGTGCCGGTGCGCGACATGAAGCCTGGTTCCGTTGGGTGAATTACGTCAACCCTGTGGGATATGCATTTGAAGCTCGTGGTTGTCCTCTCATTTAACGCAAATCGCGCCATATCTGATTAATATCTCGCTATCTAGTCATGGTCAATGAATTCGCCGGACGTAACTTCCCCTGCGGGTCATTTGTTCCCGCCGGCCCCGCTTACACCAATGTCTCGGCTGCAAACAAAATCTGCAGCACCCCCGGAGCGAAAGCTGGCCTCGATTTTGTTCTAGGGTCAGATTACGTCGAGACGTCCTTCAGCTACGTGCACAGTCATCTCTGGCGCAATTTCGGGATCCTCCTTGCTACATTGTGCGTGTCCATATCCGCGTATGTCCTCAGACTGTCATTGAGATGCCTACCAGGTTGTCTTCTGTGCACGCATTTGATCTGCACAGAGTACATCTCTGCGGCCAAGTCAAAGGGCGAGGTTCTCGTCTTCACGCGCGGGCATGTTCCTCGCGCGCAGCGTGCGCCGTGATGAGGAGAGCTCTGTACCAGATGAGAAGGGCGTCCCTGAATCGCCCTCCAAACGCCCGAAGACGTCAAGTTCTCCCTCAGAAGAAGATCTTCTTGTGGAAAGACGTCTGCTACGACATCAAGCTCAAGGACGGGTCTGATAGACGTCTCCTCGACCATGTTGATGGATGGGTCAAACCGGGACTTTAACCGCCTCATGGTGCGTACATTTCATTCGTTCGCACTTCATTTCGCTGATGTATACCATCTTTTTCAGGGAGTTTCAGGCGCTGGTCCGTCTTGTCGGCATTTCTGAGCTCGATTTCCTAACTAGATTGCAGGTAAAACCACATTACTAGATGTTCTGGCGACCCGGACGACGATGGGCGTCGTCTCGGGGGAGATGCTGGTTAACGGTCGGCAGCGGGACCAGTCGTTCCAGCGCAAGACCGGATATGTTCAGCAGCAAGATTTGCATTTGGCCACATCTACCGTCCGTGAGGCCCTTGAATTCAGCGCCATCCTCCGCCAACACAAGTCCATCCCTAAAGCGGAGAAGTTGGCGTACGTCGACGAGGTCATTGCGCTGCTGGAAATGGAGTCGTACGCCTCCGCCGTCGTCGGTGTCCCTGGTGAAGGTCTGAACGTCGAACAACGCAAGCGTCTCACAATCGCGGTCGAGCTCGTTGCCAAGCCGGAGCTTCTTGTGTTCTTCGATGAACCCACTAGCGGTGAGCAGCGTTCTGTGTTTACTACGGCACGTTAAACGACTTTCAGGATTGGATTCTCAGACCGCCTGGTCTATCTGTCAGTTGATGCGCAAACTCGCCAACCACGGGCAAGCTATCCTCTCCACTATCCATCAGCGTCCGTATCCTTGTTTCCGGTTGCCCGATTCTATCTAAATGTTTATTGTAGCGAGCGCCATTCTAATGCAAGAGTTTGACCGACTTGTGAGTAATATCTGCTTCGAAGACTGTTCCTTCTGACGGTTTCGCAGTTGTTTCTGTAAGGGTTGTCCCTGCGCTTTCGAGTTCACCACTGACCGATTTACTATAGGGCGCCTGGAGGAAAGACGGTGTACTTTGGCGATATCGGCGAGAACTCCAAGGTGCTCACCAGTTACTTCGAAAAGTATGGTGCAAATCCCTGCCCGCCGGATGCGAATCCTGCGGAGTGGATGTTGTGGTCATTGGAGCGGCCCGCGAATCCAAAGCCATCCAGATTGGCACGAGGTTTGGAAGTCTAGCGAGGAGCGCGTGCAGATTCGAAAGGAATTCGACCAAATGGTCGCTGAACTTTCGAAGATAGAAGATTCCGGTGATTCGGCGGCTGGCTATGAATGTTTGCCATGCCCTTCTCCACGCAATTGTGGGAGTGCTTCAAGCGCGTTTGGATACAATATTGGCGCACCCCGTCATATATCTACTCCAAGCTCACTCTTGTCGGGGTTTGCTCGCTGTTCATCGGCTTTACGTTTTACAAGGCGCACAACACTCTGCAAGGATTACAGAATCAATTGGTGTGTTCTGATTTCTCGCAGTTCCGCACAGCTAATCCCACCATTCTTAGTTCTCAATTTTCATGCTGCTCACCTTCTTTAGCAATCTTTGTCAACAAATAATGCCACTCTTCGTGGAGCAGAGGTCACTATATGAGGCACGCGAACGCCCCTCGAAAGCTTATTCTTGGATGGCGTTCCTCCTGGCGCAGATCTTTGTCGAGATTCCCTGGCAATTGCTTGCGGCGCTTCTCTCTTTCGTCGGCTGGTATTACCCAATCGGCCTTTATCGTAACGCCATCGCTTTGCACCAGGTCAAGGAGCGGGGAGCACTCATGTTCCTCTTCATCTCTCAGTTCATGCTTTTCACTAGCACAGTATAGTATATCCTGTCTGATTTCGGCGCGGCTCTGAGTCTCTTCCAACAGTTCAGTCAAATGCTCGTCGCCGGGAGCGAAACAGCAGAGGCAGCCGGGAATATTGGCAATCTGATGTTCTCGTTCTCGCTCTTGCTCTGCGGTGTCCTCGCTTCCCCGAAAACGCTTGGGTGGTGGGTGAGTAATTTGAATTTCCTTTTTGGGCGAACAGTAGTAATTGAGTGCGTATTGCTTAGATTTGGATGTATCGCGTCTCGCCCTTCACCTACCTCGTCGGGGGAATGCTGGCCACGGGGGTTGCCAACACAGAGGTCATCTGCTCGAGCATCGAGATCCTCAATGTGGACCCCGTAGCTGGGCAAAACTGCAAACAATATTTCGCTCCATATATGGGACTCGCAGGCGGCAATGTTTTGAATCCCAATGCAACCAGTGGCTGTCAGTTTTGCCCGGTAGCTGACACGAACGTTTTCCTGGCAGCCCTGAACATTTCGGTGAGCTCCCTTTTCGAGGCTTTGACGTATGCTTAACTGTACTGCAGTACGATGACCGATGGAGAAACTTTGGTTTGCTCTGGGTATACATTGGATTCAACGCAATGGGCGCGCTCTTCTTCTACTGGCTGAACAGGGTGCCGAAGAACACGAAAGCGAAGGAGACGCCCGCCACAGCTTAAATATAATATTTACCGCATTTAAATGTGCACTTAGACTCGCTGTACAGGATTATTAACCCCCCTTATTAGAAACATCCGGGTTGCTGGATTCTATTTAGCAATCTCTCTTCCTAGAGTCAAGAAGAGGGATCTTGAGTCAGGTCAATCTTCAAAGTTGCTTTGATGATGGCTGGAGAAGGATTGCCTGCTCCGCAGCGTTAGTTTCTTGTAAACAGACACCACAAGAAAAATTGCTCGAGGCCCGGCCAACGCATTGTTGTATACTAGCTAGGCGTCGGATGGTGCCACGAGAGGAGTTGGGGCATAGTGGGCGATTTTTGCAGAGGGAGCGGTGCCGAATACGGCGCCATGGTCCTCAACTTGAAAAACTTGAAGAGGACGGCCCGAACGGAGACTCAGGAAAATGAGAGACTATCTCGTCAAGGATGTCAACAGCGGAAGAGAAGGTAGGCTGTGTTTGCAGTAAGTAGCACCACTGCCAGTGCGGTAAGGTGTCCGTCGCCCTCCGTTTCGCATTCGAAGCGGGCATATGAGACTACATGAGAGCGCGAAGCAAGCGCGAAGTGAGCAGAGCGGCAGGCGTGCCGCCGGGCCAATTTGGGATACCATCATTGATGGAATTTCAAGTTCCGCTCTTCGCCTTCAGCTCTCGGTCCAAGCCAGCCAGTGGGGCTCCTTTCACACAGCGTTTCAGAAAGATGTGAAAGTCTCGCAGCTCTTGGAAGAGTGATGTCCAGCCATTGTCTCGCGCAGGACGATTCGGGGATCTTTGTTGATCGTAGACGCAGAAATTGAGTCGACAGCTGGTCCACCGAAGAACGACCCTGGGTGGGCAAGAGGTAAAAACAAGGAGAATCGCTGAGTTAAAAATTTACCACGAAGAGCAGCCGGAGAAATTCGGAAGCTTACGCGAAGAAAAGATTTGAAAAAATTCTCCACAATTTGTAGGCAAGCATTCCGCTCGCTTGGCTAAACTCACGATTATCACCAGGCACTATGTAACATACTCCTCTTGCCAAATCGCTTCAGCTTGAACTAAATGAATGTAACGCAAACAGACAGATATTTTACAATGGTTTAAGTACATACTTTACAGTATTTTCAATCACGTCTCCCTCAACAACTGTTCCAATTCCTTCACGTCTCTCCGCGGCTTAAAACGTACCGAAAATGGTAGTGGGTGCATATTAGCGGTGTTCGTGAACGCCAGCGTGTCGATCGGATTCTTGCTGTCCTCACAAATCCGGAACGCCCACAGCAACAGCGCAGTGTTGATGAACAGCGACCTAAATTCAAGCATGTCAGCTAGGATCCCGCCGACAGAAGCAAGCACACTTGTTCGCAACGTGCGATCCTGGGCACACCTAAACGATGCAGCGGTTAAATCGACGGAGAGTAAAATTCAACATCCACGCTGACCCGTCTGCCAAAACCGAACTGGAATACCCTGAGGTCTTCGCGAATGGCGTTGCCGTCGGCCGTTATCCAGCGCTGCGGATCGAAACGTTCTGGGTCTGGGAATACTACGGGATCGCGAGCGATAGACCTGGGGTTTCTAAGTACCCTTTCGCGCTAACTGCGTATGTGTAAACCCCACCAATGGTTGCCGTATACGGAGGCCCCCGCAGGTATGAGGTTTCCGTTCTAGAGGATGGTATGATTGTTATTTTCTGGTTTCTGAAAGTTAACTTACCCAGAAGATGTCTTTCGTTGCCCGGTGAGCGAAACCTGAATGAATTTATTTAATACGGCGTTGGACACAATCAAGTCCCGCAAACCTCCTGCGCTAACGGGTCGCCTGTGGAGAGCAGTTGGCACAATTTGAAAGGTGAAACCCGTGCTTCTTACCAGCGAAATGATTCCAAATAAAATGCTGTCACTTGCACAAGGTCGGCCTCGTCTTGAAATGTCGGAACTGAGAAATGTGTGGGCGTATCGAAAAAACTATCGGATAAAAGCACTTACGTTTACCAGACCCGACCACGCTGTCGAGCTGTTCTTGAACCTTAATTTGTGTTTCCGGAAACGCCGCTGCGGCCATTATCACGATCGAGATCGCCGACGCACTCTGAATTGGTATTAATTCCGTGTTATGGATGTTGAAGTTGGTAATGAAATTAAACTCACAGTCCCAGCGCCGGCCCCGAACATGGATCCCGCTAAATACGCTGTTTCGTTATCCGTCAGTCCATATTCCTCTTGCCGCTCAATGATCGTTTTGGCGAAAGACGGTCTCATCTCCTTGTTCGCAGCCTGCTCACGCCACTGTAAATATTGAATGTTAGGTAGGTAGTTCGCACCAGCTGTTCGCGGACGCTGTCGAGCTGAGACTTGAATAGGGCGAGTTCCGTATGATGCTGTTTGCGAAGCTCCGACAGATAACCCGGAACGTAGCGAAGGAAAGGATACGCGTCCACCATGTAAGCGCCGGGTACAAGTGCTGCACCCAGCCTCGACTGAGCCTCGTTGACTTCCTGCACAATAGGATCATCAGACAATGTGCGCGCCGGTTTCCCGTATGTCAAAGACAATATAACGCTTGCGGCGTATCTGGCAGCAAGATTAGTTTTTTATCGTTGTTATTAGAAGGCTATCGCAACCTACCCTTGTGAGTGCATCATATGGTTGGCCGGATCTTTGATTAAATCTAACATGTGGTATTGTGCATTTGTTTGCTGTATAGGTTGATATTCGGCGGCGATGATAGGTCGTAGCTGGGCGTGCAAGGCCCTACAGGATTCGCGGTTGAATTTTCAAAGGCAGGTCAATTATAACGGACGCAACTTGCGAAGTTTCCTAAGACGCTCTCCATTGCGTATGAGCAGTGTTCGCATTCCTCCGGAAAGTGTGTCCCCCGCGGCGATGGAAGATGGACGGTCCGCCACGGCAGCACCTTCCTTCTCCATAATTTCAACTGCAGCCTGGAAGGCGATTACCGCATGAATTTCAACAGTGAAATGGATAGCTCACATCGTATCGCCCAATAATAACGATGAGCTCACGACCTCTCCGGAAAGAAATCACTGGACCGTATTCTTTAATCCATTCCTCGAATTTCCGGTGAGCACTGCGATGATCATGAATTTGGTGAAGGATTGGACATCGTATTGAAGACTATAATTCACTGTTCTTTAGGGATAGTAGTCCCGAATAACCAATGTCCGGGTGGACCTGGAGGAAGCAGCGCCTGATTCATATGCGCTTTCCGACGTTGGATAATAATCCATGTCGCGCAACCAAGGACCACGAATGCTGCAACTTGAAGGGTTGTTGAAGTTACTGGGTAAGCCATCTCTGTGGATCCCAACGCTGGGTAAAATATTTATACCCCTAGCAGACCGTGCGCTTCGTTCGGACAACATCTGACATATGGCTTGACATTGGATCGGCGACGATCGGCGATCAAGATGACAAAGCCAGGATTACGAGACTTTCTCAAAACGGCCCGGTAGCCCGGTGGCTAAAGGTCTTCTCAGTTGGATAGGACCCGCAAACATTCCTTCACTTCCTTGCCACTTCCCGTTGAGCGCCGAGCACCGCACTCTTCGTCTTACGCCATTTTTGTGGAAACCCTGATAGAATCCAGGATTTCTCCACCGGCACCGCCAGCACAAAGCTGTGATTCATTTCCAGTAATCGAGGTCACTATCTGCCGAATGGAGCTAATAGCGGAGCCTGAAGCGCAAAAAGAAACCGAAGAAACCACCACGATGAACAGGCTGTGTATCTTAGCCTATCTCAACAGCCCTTGGCGCCTAGCATTGCACTTCTCAGTATTTTTGTAGTGCAAAACCTTCCCGAAACCTCTCCGATAATTTTTCCAAAAAAATCCTCTCCACTGGCACCGCCTACACAAGCTGTTAGTCTGCCGAATGGATCTAGCGGAACGCCGATCTCAATAGCATGAGCGTCTCTCATTTGATGCCTCCGCCCGGCGAACAACACGACTCGATCATCGAGTCAGGAAGGGTCGTGCCCCCGATTCACATTGCGCGCTATGACTCGGCGCCTCCTAGCTAGCTGCTATATATTCTCTGCCGCCATGCTGCAGTTCTCCCAACCTTCTTCTCCCAACCTCCTTCCCTCCCTCGCGCTCCACCATGCCTTCCGCTCTAGTCGATGAGTCTGGATCGTCTGTAAACGGTGTAGACCCCACCACAAAGGTCAACGGCGTGAAGACCAATGGTGTCCATACCGATGAGTCCTCTGTGACTACTGTGGATGATGCCGATACTTCTTCAACGTCTGACTCTGCTTCCGACGACGCTGCCGTTGTTGCTGCCTCGGAGAAGACGGAAGACGAGGCTAAAAAGAAGGAAGAGGAGGAGAGCGAAGACGAGAAGGAGATGAAAGCGCGCAAGAAAGAACTCGACGCATTGAATGCGGAGTACAAGGATGTTGCCCACGGTTCCAAGGCGGAGGTCGTCCATCTCGATAAGGTGCATCAGCTATTGTCTCGTATATTTGTGACTCGGTCTGAATGCGTCCCCTACGCTAGCGATGGGACAAGAACGGGGACGAGTACTACATCCGGCAGAAGAAGGCTGCGCCTCGAACCCCAGGTGGTGATTGGTGGGAGAAGCACATCTTGGTGGTTATCCGCCATTTCGACGAGGACGAGCCTGAAAAGGAGAAGGTCGAAAAGACGACTGTGGAGGTGTACTCTGAGCACCTTCGCAAGACCTTGGCCACGGTTATCGACCATTATCCTGGGATCTCTTTCCACACCGAGGTTCGTCAGTCATATGGTCTTGACCTCACAAGACTGAATTTGTTTGAAACACCAGCATATCTCATTAACACTCCCGGCGGAGAGTCTGTACCATTATCTAACGGAACTCCGGGCCGAGGCGGAGACGCTGCAAGAGGGCTCTGTTGAGCTCGAGCATCTTCAAATCCTTCTGAATTTCATTGAGACCCAGTTCGCCAACACCATCGAGCAGGTCAACAATCTACGCCCCCAAAATCTCGTCTCTTACGACACGTGAGTCATTTTGAGTCCTGTCCTCCAAGTCACCGTAAACGATATGCCCCGCTAGGCTATGGACCCTCTTCCGTCCTGGTACGATTATCCACTCCAAAATTCGCGGCTACGACCGTGCTTTCAAACTGGAGTCCTATTACACCATCCCGTGCGGCCAGCACGCCGGCTTTTACCAGTATGGGAGCTACATGGACTACGACGGGCAGAACTTCGGCACGCGGTCCGAGAGGCTGAAGATCCCTCCATTCGACGGGAGCTTGCATATCGCAGGGCTGCCCTTCGCGCCATTGGAGATGCGTACCCGCAAGGACGAAATCCGTGCGGCGCTGATGAAGCGGGGTAAGCGGTTCCAGACGATGCGGGGCCAGTGCCACGGCGAATATACTGGCGTGGCGATCGAGGAAGACGAGGAGAAGGTCAAGAAGTTCAGCGTACGTGCTATCCATGCCATTTATCTCGCGAAGCTGACCTGTCGGCACCTCAGATTAAAAGCCGTGTGATGATTGACGGGACGTCGTATAATCGCATGTGTGCCGACTTTGCATGGGAGGCCTCCGAGGATGAGGAAGCGGCTGAGGCACTATTTTGGGCCGAGGACAGTCTCTCTGCGGAGGAGTTCGCGGCGTTCAAAGCCAAGCAGGCGGCGGAGAAGGCCGCACGAGGATTAACTGACGAAGAGACCTTGCTCGCGACGAACGTCCTGCGGGGCTTCAGCTTCGCAGATAAGAAGTGGTTCCAGTTGTTCATTGAGAACTTTTCCGAGATCGTCTGGAATGAGGTGTGTTGTGGACCATCTGCCTCGCGCGCCTCCTCGCTGATACATCTGCGATCTAGGCCTCCTTTGACCGCCTTGTGCTTCCTGAAACTTCAAAGACGCTCATCCGGGCGCTGGTGTCCTCTCACTTACGGACCCAGGACAGCAAGTTCGACGATATCATCAAAGGCAAAGGACGAGGACTTGTCACCGTCCTACACGGTTCGCCTGGTGTGGGCAAGACACTCACGGCAGAGTGCATTGCCGAGTACACCCAACGCCCTCTGTATGTCGTGTCGTCTGGGGATCTCGGCACATCGGCCTCGCATCTAGAACAAGAGTTGACGCGGATCCTGGATCTCGCTCATACGTGGAATGCCGTCCTTCTCATTGACGAAGCCGACGTCTTCCTGGAGAAGCGGACGCTGACGGATGTTCACCGAAATGCTCTCGTCTCGGTCTTCCTGCGACTGTTGGAGTACTACGAGGGGATCCTTTTCCTGACGACCAACCGAGTCAACACGGTGAGTTTGAGTCCCATTTGTTATTACATTCATTTACTCACCCAACGCATTCCAGTTCGACCCTGCATTCCAATCCCGGATCCACATGGCACTCAAGTACGAGAACCTCGATCCCCAGGCACGCAAGCGCCTGTGGAAGGACTTCTTGGGCAAACTCAGCGGCGGCGCCAAAGTCTCCGAGGAGGGCTACGATGCTCTGGCGAAGTACGACATCAACGGGCGGCAGATCAAGAACGCGGTGAAGACGGCAGAGAGTCTTGCGGCGTTCATGGAGAAACCACTCAATCTGGAGTACTTGGAAACAGTGCTGCAGACGCAGGCCGACTTTGCAGAGGCGTTTGAGGGAAACAATTTTGATTGACTGGCGCAAAGCGGCTCGCCCATCATTGTAGACAAAATGTATCGCGATCGCGATTGTGACATAGACCTAGAACTCCGACAATAATAATGTGTACATTTAACGGACTCCAATGCGCAGTCGAAGCAACAGAACAAAGTTTCCCAACATACAGAAGCGACGTGGCGCTCAAACTCCAGTCCAAAGACCTCCCCATATTTCTGGGAGCGGCCCATCATTAACCAACGGCTTGCTAGTATCTAATGGCCGACTCGGCCATGCGTTTACCAGGCCATCCCAAAGCTCGACCTGGTCATAACTGACACTGCCGCTCTCCGCTCCATTGGAAGGCGGAAGTACGAAGAAACCAGCCCCGGTGGATGCCGACAGCCACGGGTAGATCCTCGTCGTAATCACAGCGACGTCGTTCGCATACACCTCCAGCGCCGAGTTGTCGACGACGATGGTCAGGTTAAGCGACTGGATCGTCGATGCGTCTCCATTCAATATCGGCCAGAGGCGGAGCTTCGCTACTTCAGTCTCGGTCCCGTCTACACTCGCAATCAGTCGTTCAGCGATGGATAATGCAAGGACATACAGGATGCGATCAAGGAGTTGTGCGATCGGTCGACTATGAGTGTTTCGTTTGCAGGTTGGAACTTGGGGATGTCAGCGCGGCACGATATATAATCGGGAGCCGCAATCTTACCTGAATATCGGTCCATTCGCTGTCGCTTGCTAAGACACGGAAGCCCGCTATCGGCATGTTTCCGGGAACGGTGCTCCCAGTCCACGTTAAAGTGGCCTGGATTGCATAGTATCTGCCTGTCGGTTGCGTCGCAAATGGAACAAACCCCTCCGAGCCAGTGAGAGTCACAGGCGCGGGACTCGAGACGGCCGACTTCGCTCTGTACTCATCGGTAACCTCGTGGACGATCCGCTGGCCCAAAGTAAGCACGGAAAGACTCCCGTCCGTCTCTGTGCGCGTAATCCAGTTGCCCGCCGAATGCAAACCCGGCGTATTGGGGTCGACGTTACGGATGACTTTAAGGAAAAGATCACGGAAGAGCGTGAAGGAGCCTTGATATGAACGCTGCGGGGCGAGTGCGAGCGTCTCATCGTCCTCCTAGTGAAGCTGTCAAAATTCTGAAGTTCCAGGGCAGCTGCATGGTCACTTACATACGCCCAGCCGACCAGAACCGAGCGATTTCCCTCCACGGAGAACGGGACGGTCGCGTACGCCCTTCCCCAGTCGACAGTGCCAACAGCGTTGATATTGGCAGTGACGCTTCCATTAGCCGCAGCGGTATATGTGACCATCGCCCCTGAAAAACGAAATGGTTTTTCGTTGGTTGGGGGTCATAGTCGACGAAAAACACGTACATAAAGGCCAGTGCCCTTCATGGCCGTCGCGCCCTCCTTCGGTACCGATACCAATAAAGTCTATGGCATCGGTGTCAGTGAGATCGAGTGACTCTCCGTGCTCGTTCAGTCGCGTCACTGAAGCAGTCTCGAAGTTGATTCCAAAGTTGCCGCTCCAGCCCTCTGACGAGAACGACTTGGCCCCGAAACACTAATGATAGGCCCAAGGTACGTCCATACCCGGACATCGGCGTTGCTGGTCTGGCGATAGAGCAGCAGGCGCGGGCCAAGTCCATGAATGCCGCTTGATATAGTGAGGAAATGGTCGCCTGTCGCGCCGGAGGAATTGCCTGAGAGATTCGACAGTGTTGGGGAAATAAAAATGTAAGGATCGCGGAATCCCGTCAGGCTGTTCATTGGCCATTGCCCTGTGCATCCACGAATAAATTTCATCTTCAAAAGTTGATGTAAAAACTCACAAATGATGGGATTATTTGTTGTTCCGAACGGCAGCTTGATCCAGGAAGCACTGACCGAAATTGGTGGGGATAAATACTACAGAGAAGAATCAAACTTACCCGTCGTCCTCGGTATACGCAATATTCTGCGTCTCAGCGCCCACGCCTTCGTTTGTTCCTGAGCCGAGAGGCGAGGGAAAGTTCCGGTATAGATTGTGGTAGGGAACCCATTATATCCGTTCTTCATTATCGAGCCGTCAAACACACCGCGAATATCGTAGATTTGTGATGGCCACTACATGAATCAAGTCAGAGGTAAGCGCCGGTATAAAGTAGCGTACAAGTGTGTTGGGGTTTTCCCAGCCATTTACTGGGCAGAGTTCAGTGAAACAAACTCGAAAAAAAGAGGGAACGACGAACTGTCTTCCCAGTAAACAAAATCTTTTGATGTTGCAGCGCACTGGGATATGTTGCCCCACTGTCCAGACAATTGACTTTTCGCCCGCTTAACGCACATGCATTACTCACCGTATAATGATTCGGGTGACACTGATACCCAGCATGGTACGATCCGTCGCTTCGTTGGTACAGACCTGACGGGCCAGGTTAAATTTTGGTGTGAAGTCGATGAGGTCGCGCCTCACCCTGAGGGTCGTTCTGCCATCCTTCTGGCGCGATGAACCGTGCACGAGGGCGCCACACAGAGAACAAGGACGAGTTGGGGCAAGACGTCAAGTTCACGGGCGGGCTCGTCTGGTCGAAGCTACAGGCCACCACGATGACTGGCCAGGATACATAGAGGAGAGCTTTGAGCATCCCGAGTTTGCGTCATTGCTATGCGGCGAGCCCATATATATACGCGCGATGGCGACTTCTCTTCTGGAATCTGCAGCTGATCATGCAGCTACGATCACCAGGTTGGGGCTGTCATCGTAGGGACCCAGATCTTGGGGGTCTCATGCATTCCGTCGCGTGGGTGAAGCGCACCAAGGGTGACCAATAGAATACTTAGAGTATAAACTTGGAGAAGTGAAGAAGATCATCCCAGGCTCCCAGAATCATCTCTAACATCTGTTTCTTTTCGAGAAAAATAATCCATGCTGCTTGGTGTTCGTTCTCCTCAGCACTAGTGTGCCCATTAATTGCTTTACCCATTTTTTCCGCGACTCCACGAAATAGTCAACTCGCCAAAGCAGGAGCTCAACAATTGGCGTCAGGAGGACAATTGTCGGGCCGAGCCGGGCGTATGCGCATGCATGGTTGCGCAACTGCAGCTGCATGCAAAGGAAAAGTCGACCTCAAGTTCAGAGAATTGCTGTCTGTACAGGTGTTGAATGTCCAGCAGGAAGAGGGTTGCATTCCACGTGATACCGTTGACCGAATAAATGTCTTAAATTTGCGAAAATTGGATTCGAAAAACCGCTCTACTCAATAATACATGATGTGGTGAGGCTCAGGCCATTTACGGGCAAGAGCACTAATACGTAGCAGCTACAGAGAAAATAAATGCGAGCAGCCACAAAAATGCTAGCGCCGTAGTATTGTAGTGATTTTGAGTCTAAGCTAGAGATAGGATTGGATTCCCGAGTAGGGGCCGATTGTTTATTAGAGAGTGTGGTGTTCCATAGTGATAGTGAGCGAGATAGTGCATGCATGGAAGAATAAGGATTGCGTTGTGGTTACTGATGTTCAATGCTTGACCAAAAGGACAAAGAAAAAATGAATGATAGTGGGTGGATGGAAGGATGCGAGAATGAGGATCTAATTCCCCCATGAGGGCAACACGCCCCGCTGCCGCTGCGAGCCCCTCCCGCTCGCGACGCTCACATACACCTCCCGATCCTCTGTGTCGCGGCTTGGGAGCTCCCCGTCGCTCCGCGCGCGGCCCCAACTGAGGCTCAAGCTCCAGCGCCCACTGCCGCTCCCGCTCCCACTCCCGGCGCTGGGAAGCGACGGCACTGGCGGCACCTCGCTCTGCTGCCCGTCGAGCTCCAGACACCGCCTTAGGCTGCGCACCGACCGGCTGCGCTCCATCGCCGCCGGCGTCGCATGTCTTGACGGCACCAGTATCCGTGCAAGCGTGAGTTCCTCCTCGCCCTCGGACGATACGTCGCTCTCTGCCGAGTCGAAGTCGCTCCCGCCCCCACCCCCGCCACGCCGCGCCGGCGGTGACAGCAGTTGCGCGCTTGCATGCGCACTCGTGCCCCACCCGCCGAGAAACCGCGAGCGCGCGAGGTCAATGTCGAGCTCATCGGGGCCGGGGATCTCAAGCGTCCCGCGCAGGTCGAGGTCCGCCTCGCGCGTCTTGCCCTTGTCGCGCCGCACGGGCGACGACCCGCGGCTGCGGCACACGACACGCCCGACGCTCACTTGACTCTCGCTGCGTTGCGCACGCGCGGTCGAGAGCCGCGTCGTCAGCAGCGGCGGCGCGTGCACCGCGTTCGCGTTCGTACGATCGCTCAGTCGCCCGCGCGTCTTGGCGGAGACACTGCGCGTGAGTTTCGTGGGATTCGCGGGGACCCAGAGATTGGTGGTAAGGGCGTGGCTCCAAAGTAGTCGCGCGCGCGCTTGACGTTATCCATCCAGTTGGTTGGCATGCGCGGAGCAAGTGTGGGGCTAAGGAGAGACTCTTCCTCGGCGTCGTCCGTGACGCGCGCATACGCTGGCGGTGTGCTTTGCGGACGGTCACGATCGTACGAGGTCATGTGGCGGAGGTATGTGGAAGCACGCGTTGGTGTCGGATGGTGCACGGGTGGCGGAGGAGGGGAAATAACACCGCTCCCGCGTGAAGACGACGGGTGGTGCTGGTAGTACCGTTCACCGGCCGTGGAATTGGTTGGTGGAGAGGAGTTGGTTGTCGGTGGGGAGGGGCCGACGACCGAGTCGGCGCGGGGACGATGCTGCTGCTGCTGCTGCTGGAAGTCAGCAAAACTCCGGCGGGGCGACAGAGGCGAGAGGGCGCCGCTCGGGTCGCCTGCATGGCTGCCACGGCGAGCAGTGGGTGTCTTCGGGACGACGGTAGCCGCATTGCTGTTGCGGCGGGGTTGTTGGTGGGAGGTCGAGCTGCGAGTGGCGTGTGATGGACGCGGGGTACGAGTCACCAAAGGCGACAAGGGCGGAGCGTACACCGGTGCATCGATCTCCGCCTCTTCTCACGCTTGAGGCTCGTAGAACGGCTCGGGACGAGGTTGGAGAGGAAACCCACAACCGCGGCGCCTATTCTCGGACTTTTCGTCTCGTCCTGAGGCACAGTCCGCTCGGTCTCTGGGGTGAATATTCGTGTTTCTTTGTATCCCGCCTCGCGCAAAAGATCCTCGAGTCGCTCATAGGTCTTGGAAGTACCCCGGCGATGTAATGGTACGCGCCCGACACCTTCCGGGTAGTTTTTGCGCGCGGGTCCTCGAGGTTGTGATGGGGGAGTTGTGGCTCTGTAGTCGATCCCGCCGAGTTGGAATTCGACGGCGATAGAGATGGTGAAGGAGAAGTAATCCGTCTTGGAGACGGAGGAGTTGGGAGAATATTATAGCTCGCCTGGGAATGATTAGTGTAAGCGAAATACAGGATTGGATGCCAAGTACCTTGTCGTGCAGAGTGCGTCTCGGGAGAGCCATGGTGCAAAGGCGGCGTCGCCTGTTCTCTGCTGGCAATCGAACGAGGTAACCGAATATTTGACCGAATCAATCGCAGTATCCTCAGGGCACTCAACACGTGTAGTGAGTGTTGGTATCACAGAAACCCGGAGATTGCCTGTCCAGCGTCAATGCAACATCCACAGCCGCCGATAAATATTCTGCCAGAGAAAGCAAAAGAAAGTGCACGCGTCGGTGAGTGGAGGATGGTGGAGGTGTTCAAGCCGGTGGCACGACTCGGAGGCTCAGCGGAGAATGAAGACCGAGGAAAAAACAGATGTCAACACCGGCTCAGCAGCCCTTTGAGCTGGTTTTACTCCATGGATCTCTGGTGGCCAGTCGTATTTCTTTCGTGCCATCTGTGCGAGGTGTCGAAGTCCCTTTTTATCTCGAGCTCCCTCGTTGAATTTTTTTCGCTTTCAATCCGTTACTGCGGTGACCCTCATCCCGATTCCTCAGAGTCCTGCCACCCATGACAAATCATCCGCCGACTGGTCTGTTTAAATGCTGGAAGTACCAAGAATCAACTCAAGGCGCACCTATGGGACACTCTCAAAAAATTTCGCGCGATCTACTTAATGGTCCAGGGGAAAGCGTTCGAATTCCCAGTCTATCTTTGAGACCGGCAGGACTCACCGTGGCCTCAGATTAGCTCTCGGTGGCATAGGTAGGGGTAGGGACCAGGGGCAGGACGTCACTCAGTCTCGCATTTATGAAAGCTGGAATGTTGCCGGTGGACAGCTACTTTGGAATTACTCGGGTCCTGAGTGGCCCTGTCGGTTAATTCTAAACGCCTACAGGAACACGCAGAGCTGCGTTCTAGATCTCCTCAGTTACAGCCAACCCGAATCGATACTCGGATCTAGGCTTGCCTTGCTAAAACGTAGGTCCTACGCCATCAACTGCGAATAAAAACCATAAAGGGCTGCAGCGCCTCTACATCAATCGATAGACGGGGATCTACGAGTACAACTGCTTCGGAATTATTCCCCGAGACTGCCCGCCAAGTGTGTGGTCCGGAATATTCGCCGTTTTCAGGGCAAAAACTTGCGTTTTCCTTGCCGGATATCGTCGCAAAATTCAACAAGCTCGTTCGGTGTAGTTTGAGGCTCTGTTTATACACTTCCGGGCAACGCCGTGGGTTCGAGAGATCGCTCAAATTGTCATCTCGACTGGAGCCGCGAGAAGACTTCATAAATTTTGGCATAAATTGGTGTTTCCGAGCCTCGACGTGGTTTCACTTTGAGATGCCCGACCTTTCGACCCGTGGTTGTTTCTTCTTTTGACTCTCATCGTTCTCGCTTGCTTTCCCTTACCCCTAGGACCTTCGGCATTCCAGAATTATTATAACCGGAAACCTTGAACTTGAAGGCTCGCGCATTGTAATTACCCAGCTCGAAATTTTGGATTCGTCGGTTTCTTCCCATCGAATACAGTACATGAATATCATTGACGATTACTCCAGCTTCTTTTTCAACTCCGAGTCGCCCTTGGTTGCTTTCGCCGTAGCCCCTAACTGGCAAAGCACTGGCAGCCGCCGGATCACGGACCAATGCCATGCCAGCTCTCCTCTTTAGCTGCAACATTAACACCACCAAAAAATGCAGGGAAAGCCCTCCGTCGCTGTCAATTTCCTTCGTCTATGCGCCGATTAGTGTTCTGACCTTATCGTTAGACCCCGGATGACCTTCTCGCTTTCCAACTTCATCGGCTCGCATCAACGTTCGGGGCTTTACTCCACCTCGACGACCCCAACCGTAAGGACGTCGCGTCCAGGGAAGGATTGGATCCTTATTTCGGCCGCAATACCCTTGCGTCGAAATTCATACACGTAGCACAAGCTGTCGCCACCCTCTTTACCCCGTCATCGAAAGGGCAGACAAATTTTGCCGTCATGTTCGGATTCACCGCCAACGAAACTCATATCTTTTATTGCAAAAATGGAGGTGGTCAAGATGCCGCGATATTCTCGCATTTTCGAACTATTTGGTCGATTCTGCAACAGCTCCGCCAGACGCGATTTAACGTCGATCAGTCCACTGACGGAAAACCTTCACAGGCCTTGGACGACCTGCTGTCCAAACTATGTGATCTCGCGTATACGTTCGTGGCCAGCAAGGCCCTCGATCGAGCGAAAAAGAGGATGGCCTCAATCGATGCATTATTCACACTCCTGGATGCGACTCCCGAACTAGCCTTCGAATGGGGATTAGTCAGATTCATGAGACTCGTTGCTCATTCAGCCGCAGATGCAGCGAAACTGCGCGGACAGGGACAAAGTGATGAAGCTCCTTGGGAGATATTTCGACTAAGTACCTTGGCGCTCCTTAACCACGCTTCGACTCGGGCAGCGAACGGACCTGCTATGGAATATCTGAAGAGACTGTCCAAAGGGCTTCCCAATGATCTTTGTGAGCTGAACACCCTTCATTCCGCCCATTTTATACTCAATACAATCTTTGATTTCAGCTTTCAACTTTGAGAAATGCCTCGACAAGATGTTGAAAGTCGAATCAGCGGTCCTCACTCTCTACGACCTCGCAGTATCTCCCCGCCGTAGCCATATCGTTCAAAATGCTCTCATGATCCATCCAGTTCCTCTTCCTATCAAAAAGACCACCACAATTTCTTTCAGCACCCTGAAAGATCATTTCCCTCTCAACTCCGATATTGAGCAGATCAAGAAAGAGATGTGTGATGCAGGGACATCTTCATCTGGAGAGGAAATATCTATCCTTTCCACGGTGCACTCGGAATGCCAGCTCGTAGCCTGGGTGGTGCAAAATCTGGGTGACGTTGCTTCAGAGGTCTCCATGGTCCCCTATGTAACATGCTCGAAGCGACACTGCTTCGCGTGTTTTCTCTGGTTGCAAGAATTCAACCGCCTCAGTGACCCGACCCTGCCACACCTCGCTTTCGACAACAGCTATGGTGGACTGCAACCCGGTTGGCTGCCCCCATCTCTGAAACCTAGCATGCAGGAAACAATATTAAACAAAATATCGTCTCGCTTAGAGGAGGAGTTTGACAAGCAGAAATACCGCAAGGAGTCTTCAGCGTCGACGACGAAGAGGTCTCGCTCCACGGCTCACGTCAACATGGCGAATCTTGATGGTAAGTATCCGCATTCTTGGGAATGCCGGTACTAACATCATGTAGCTTATGAGGCTACTTATAGGCCGAAGTCGTGACCAACGGTGTCATTCGTTTGGTTCTCGCGTTATGCATACTACTTTACCTTTTATATTCCACCCGTGGTACTTCTCTAATATCAGGTGTTTCTTACTTTTCAAGTTCACCCCTGGCCCTCCCCGTCGTTGTCTCGTCCCCGCCGCCTGCCGGCTCCCCATGTCCCTCTCGCGTAACGACTCGTAAATGAAATCAACCCGCCGCTTTGCCTTGGCTTTCTGGCTCATTCAGGTTCATTCTCGTGAACACGGTCCATCCTTCCTCTTTCCGATGCTGGTTTGTCTTGATAAAATGTAGGTCCACGATACCGATTGCGAATAAAAACCATGAAGAGCTACATCAATTGATGGACGAGTCTAGGCTTGAATCTCAGACGATTACAACTCGAACTGCCTCAGAAACTCCGGGAACTGTGGTCCGGAAAATTCACTTATTTCAAGGCGTTAATTTGCGTTTTCCTTACCGATATCGAGACAAAATTCAACGAGCTTGTTCCGTGTGGTTTGAGGCTCTGCTTATACATTTTCCTGCGGCGCCGTGGTTGACTTGGACGATCGCCAAAATTGCCATCTTGACTAGAGCCGCGAGAGAAGAAAAACACCACAGTTAACCCACTTGCCTAATTTCTATCGACGGCTTAGATTTTCTCCAGGGTGAATTCTACACCGGCGAAACCGAATGCGACTGTTTCTCGACCTGCTATGTGAATGAGTGCAAGTCAACATAGGGAAAATGAACTTGATTTTTCCTCCTCCTAGTGCATTTGGGACACAACCACAACCACGCCGACGATTACAGTCACGGCCGTCCCGACTTCAACGGACAGTTAGGAGTCGCTCAATTGAGTGTCGCCTTGGCGTCGCCATTCTCAAGGTGCACAAAAGGCGGAGGGTCGTGTTCTGGATTAAATGATCATGTCTCGCCGTTCCCTACTCCGAGGTTGAGTAGTGCACTTGATCACAAATTCCTGGCGATTTGTCAGAACTGCACCCTCCTTGCAGGGTCATAGAAGTCGATGCGTTGAACAGAATGTGAAATTCACAGAAGCCTGTGTATGTGCTATGGAATGGTAAATAATTCAAATCTTGTCAAACCATACGTCGGCAATGTCCTGAACACTGCCGCCTTTCTTAGCCCTCCAAGACTGTTGTTCGGCGACAAAAAATCCAAGCCCCACTACAACGCCGTCCTCCACCACGAACGTAGCCTTGAAAGGCGAACCGGCGACATCTTCAAACGGAGTACTGTCAGCTCCGTAGCCATCAACATAGAGCGTCGTCAGCCGGGCAGCATAATCGTTCCCGGAAACGGGGGAAAGTCGGAAATGAGACCCCCAGAACCGCGGCCAGGCGCTGAAGAGATTGAGCGAAGGGGTGGGATTTCCAGCCGCTGAATCAACTGTCCTGAAATCGTGGACGACGTCGAGGCACTGACGAGAAGTCGGAAACAGCGGGCTGCAGAGTGTGAAATTGCCGTAGCCAGGATTCGAGTAGGTGCCGGTGAATCCGGAAAATATAGGCAGTGGTGGGTCGAGAGGGGTCTGAGGGTCAGCGGCTGTCTCTTTCGAAACCTGTTGGCCGATTTTGGGAAGGCCAAGAATTCGGTCGGCCACTGCCAGACCAATCGTAACGGGAACACCCGCTGCTGTATTGGCTAGAAGGACGATCCCGAACCCGTCATATGGAAATAGAGAAACTACAGTAGCCACGCCTGGTGCGCCACCCTGGTGTTGAACGAGCTTAAACGAAGATGTGAAGAACTTGAGATCATCGATAGAAGAAAAATGCATACCTCATGACCACGGTACGATAAACGGCCCCAGCCAAGTCCGTACCCGATTATTGAGAACAAGTTAGTACCTTTATTGTTTGCTACGGATATAGCGGATGTCGCAAGATCAAAAGTGGCCCGGGGGACGATCGTGATATTGGTTCTGGCATCCACTCCGGAATTTAAAAGCATCTTGACCCACAGCATCTGGATATCAAGTGTAAGCGCAACAACGAACAATGGTGGTTTGGATGCACCATATCCTCTGCGGTCGACATAACTCCTCCCGCACCAGCAATCAGGTCAGCGGTATACTCTGGCATGAAAAATGGAATTCTTCGCCCAGATGGCGTCCAAGAGTGTGTAAATTCGCCTGTTTCAAAGGCCCGATCGGGGTAAAGTGTCGAGGATGTCATGCCGAGGGGGCTTAATATGCGTTCTTCGACGAAGTCTCGATACGACGACCCGGAATATTTCGACACAACATAGGCACCTGTCATGTACATCTTTTGATGTTGAAGGTCTGACAATGCGAAAGCCGATCTTATTACTTACCTGATTATTGTACTCGTAGAGTTGGCGGAGCTCATACGTTGCACGAAGATGTCTCATTCGAACAACCACGTCATACGGAGAGTCCTGAGAGGAGTAAGATACATCATGCCTGTAATAGGAAGCAATGAGCATGGTTCGAAAACATTTGGGGCTAAATTCACCCGGGGAGGCCCGTCACATGCGAAAGCAAATCCTTGAGACTGGCTTTATTAGTCGTCCACTCGTCTTCGGTCTTCCACTCTTCCGGCAGAAGATCGAGCATTTTTGTGTCCCAATCAAACTCCTTCACACTATTCGGGAGAGCTGATTTATTCTTGCCGTCCGCAAAGTCTTGCATCAGGATACCCAGCGATGCTGATAAAAATGCCTTCGAGCAACTCCCCAAATTCATGATGGTCTGTCATAGGTACGTCTGGAAAAATACTAGGATAAAGAGACCGAAACATACCTCAGGTGTTACGAGATCTCCATTCTCTGTACGGTTACCCCACGCCCCAAATTCCACTTCGCCATTAGGCAAAACGATGCCCAACGACATACCGGTTACATTGTTGGCCTGGAGCTGATTTTGAATATAGGAGGAAAGTTCTTCGTCAATGACTTTGTGTCCATAGTTCCTCTGTTCATCGAGAGGAATTTGAAAGGTACTACATCGTCCAAGAATGGCGGTTGAAATCAAAACCGCGAAAATGGACTGCAAAATGAGCATTGCGGGCAGTTTCGAGAACTGCGAAGGACCTGTCAGTCTCGTACGGCAGATACACAGTAGATCGCGAAAACCTTCGTGGCTCAGTACTTGATCAGTATCTTCAGCTCGCGAAAGTCAGTGCCGTTTTTGAATCCCGCCTGTGCTGGTGGACTAAAGAAACTGACCACCTTCAGGCTTCTTGCAAGTTGCGCCGCAGTCGAAGCGCAGTGACGTACGTTTATATGGCGCCAACCACATCAAGCTTCCAAAGTGTTACTTACGCATTCCGGCGTCTGTCTTCGAGAGACCGGCGCTTGAACGAGAGTAATGCATTCGTATTCTGGGACCAGGATATTGCTCGATGGCAAGTGGAGAGTGTCTTTTGAAAACAAGTGCCAACAACTTGACATCATCTTGTTCATGACCTCAAATCCTCCTTGTTCAAGACACCTTCAGACTATTGCTTTTGTAGCTGCTCTCTTCTGTCTTTTCATCCTTTCCAAGTCCTATCTCGGACCGTACTCAATACAAACCGCCGTTGGAATGGCTTCTGAATCAGTCGCACCAGCCGCGCAGTGGACGTCGCCTTACGCGGATTGGCACTCGCGCGCAAAGGCTCATCCATCTCCGACTTCATTCTCACCATCCCGTGCTGCGCTTTCGCTTGCTGTTCTCCGCAACTCACAGGTTGAACCCGAGGGCTTTACGCTCGCCCTGTTTGATACCGGAGACGGCAAGGTCGCAGTGGACGCAATGGGCCGCGTTCTGCTCGTAGCAGATTCGGACTATATCGGAGTTACCATGCTGGCCCGCCGTACCGCCCTAGAACTGCCGGAGACGGGGAGATTTCGCAATACCTGGGTCATCGACCAGCCGACCACCAGCCAGCCGATTGACCGCCTGCTTGCTGTTGCGGAGGACCGGTTGGTGGAAACGAGTGTGCAGGGCTTTGTGAAAGGAAAGAAGGAACTGAAGATACCCGTTGGAGACATCACTAAATTGCCTGACGTTCTGAGCGAGGTGACGGGGCTGGTCTTGGAGGGTCGGACGGGTTATTCTAGAGGCGCTGGAGACTCTGAGATGGTGCGCAAGGTCAAGGATATTCTGAGTAGAGAGGTCTGACCTTATTGTGAGTAAATTCAACTTGAACTTGTACATTTGTAATGGCAAACCGCAATGACGCGTCTTTCCGCTCGCCAACCAGTATTCCTGCAATATCACTTGATCTTTTTTGAGCTGCTGGCAAGTTACCAAGGACTTGAGCTTTGTTACTCAAAGCACTCGTCGTGTTCTTCCGCCCCCCCCTCTTTCTTCCATTTTCATCAAGTCTTATTTACAGCCACCAAGGAACCAGCAAAAGATTCTCATTTGGTATGTTTTTAAATAATTGTCCATAGCGGATTCGCATGATCACCAACCCTTCCATGGAACCCACACATCTACGACCGTCCTCCCGCCGTCTTCGACAATATAGTACCACGGGTACGCCGCAGCGATCAAGCACGCGTGCTGCCCAACAATCTCGACCATGTCCCCGCATCGCAGCTTCGGCGCGCCCGCCTCCGTCGGCGTCAGGATGCCATGCTCCTGCGACATGCGCGTCAACTGCCATGGCTTGCCAATGATGTCGCCGTAGCCGCCGCTCGGGCCCGTGTCCTTGCTCATCGCGATGCAGCCCGCGTCGCACATCGCCTCGTCCGTCCCGCCCGCCCCGCGCTCGGGGTAGTACGAGATCACGCTCGCTAGCACCCTCTGTGCGATACGGTCCGACGACACGAGCGACGTGTGCTTTTGCTGTAGGTCGTTCATGGGGTAATTTCCTGAATCCGCGTAAGCATGTATTTGGTTCGGCATCTATGGACACAACGCACCGGCGTGGAGCTCGAGCTTTCCGTGCAGCAGCGTTGAGAGCGCCGCGCGGGACTCTGCGGTCGCCGCGTGCGCAGTTGGGGTCGAGCCAACCGACAGGACGAACGACTGGTTATGGGCAGTAGCATTCGGGGAAGCTGCTAGGATCGGTAGGGCGATTTCTGCGGCCTCGTTCACAGCGTGGACCTCTGATGAGAGGAACGACGCGGCCTGCGACGCACTGGTCGAAGCATACGAGTTTCCCGCATGGATATAAAAGCCATACACAGAAATAGCGGGTGAGTCGAAGAGGGATTTTAAGAACGGCGCAAAAAGCGGAGAAGTAGTCACTATTCCTGCGCGTCTGGGACATTTTAGATCGACGGATGGTGTGGGACAGGGGCATACCGTTGTCCACCGTCTATTTTGACAAATACAGACCACTTTCTTGACGATCCGCGTGTTTTTTCGAATTCTTCTATGAACTGAATCTGTTCGGGGTTGTCTACCATCAAGCGCACTACGCCGCCATCCTTGGCAACCTCATCCCATAGATCTGATAGATCGGCCACCTTGTTTACGGCGACAGGAAGGCCATACAGAATCTTCGAAAACCGTAAGTCGTGTCGCAACAGATTCAAGACAAATAAACACACATCTTTAACGGTGCCGTCCTTGACCAGGCCTCCCTGAACGACCTGCCAGGCCTCCATAGAGTCGAGACAACCACCGCATTGGTTGAGTATTCGCCTTCAACGAGCTGCAATCTTGTCCCCTCGACTGTCTGCGCCACATTAGCAGATGTATCTGATCTTCAAGCATGCAAATAGCGGTACTTTATGCGTTTTCAAATGAGATCGGAGACTGGCGCCCCATTCTGTCGCGTTCTGCAGCATCCTGAGGCAATTCTTCTGGAAGATGCTCCGGTCGATCACCATTGCGGGTGTGCGCAGTGCCTCCAAGGGCTGCCCAACAAATTTCTGAGTCAGGGCATCCTTTTGCGGGAGGCCGGCGAGCGCGTAGGGTGTCTTGGTTTGAGTGAGATTCGACATTGTCGTGGTTCTGAAGCAACACTTGAGAGATAACACCAGATAATGCGGGCCGCTGCTTAAGATCGATCCCGGGCCGGATCTGGCCGGATATCCAAATTGGGCGGAGATCTCACGCTTTGACCTTCCTGTTTGGGATCTGTCAAAACGCCAGAGAAATCCAGGTTTTCGTCCAAGGATGGGATGAGCCGCTTCACAAGCGTGAAAACGGCGCGAACTGTCTAATACACCGAGGCTACCAATTCCCAACTTTCCTCCATTTTCAAGGATTTAATTCGCGCAAGTTTTCGAATTTCTTCGCCCGTTCTCCCCGACGTATTTTTCAACTCGGAGATTCTCCTGGCTTTTACTTCTTCCCATTCATCCCTGTTCTTCTTCCGACCGTTCTCAATTTCTGCATCCTTGATCACCAAAGCTTCCTCGTCCTGCGTTAGACAATAGCTGAACATTTCGCCCTTTGCTAGGAGCTCCGAGACCTTCGCCCATCCGCGAGCATCTTTCTGCGCCGGTGCGCGGAAAGTTCCCCCAACCGGCACTCCCGCTTCTCCGCACCCAGGGCACCGCAGCGCATTCAGCGGCTGCCACCACAGCGCTGGATTCGATTTCTTGTACTCGTTCATCTCCTCCTCGCTAAACGTTTTCCCTAGCTGCAATCCCGAGAGCACCATGGACTCGATTTCCTGGAGGCGCTTCCTCTCCTCTCTGCGCGCCGGCAACGAGCATATACTCGTGTATTCTCTCCACACTTCAGGTATTCTGCTGGGAGAAGGTGACCACCACCAGCCCATATGCCGCGAGCTCGCCCAGATGTCGTACTGGTTGCCTTCTATCACTGCGGGTTTGAACGCCCGCCTGCAGGTCACGCAGACGAATTTGGGCCGATGGGATGTCTTGCAGATGTGGTTGCCGCTTGGCGCAATGCAAGGGTGGTACAGATAGCGGAAGGCGGGGTCGAACTGGACACCGGGTCGGCCGCCATGGGAGGAGTAATTCCATCGCTCGTTGGCTTCAGTTTCAGAGTCAGGGTAGGGACAGCAGCCTCGCTCGCAGCCGCGAATTCGAACTGGGCCAACGTGACAGCCGACGAATCGAGCCCGGTCATGCCGTCGACAACTCATTTACGGATGGATTGGTGAAAAACTCAGAAATTGACTGTGGTGGTTGCAGTGCGAGTACAGCTTATTTGCGCACGTTTACATTCCGAGTCACCTCGGAGATTTGCGGCCATTACGAGCCGGACTAAGCAATGTCACATGGGTTTTTGGCCAATAACGAAGATTTCAATTCAAATCTCAGATTGATGAGATGGTCGACGCAAACTTCGCACTTGGCGCGACGCCCAGGCACTTTGATGAGATCAAAATACATTGATGCGCGATCACAGTTCAAAGACGGAAACTGCAATTTACTAACGCAATCAGTAATTTTCTTTCGAATCTAAATCACTCAAATTATAGCCCAGAATGTCTTGACCAATTGCCTCCTTTGAATCATGCAAAAATATACAGGGGATAATGCGCTAGAGCAGCCGCAAAGTAGCCAAAAACAGCAAAAAATGGCTCAAACGGTTAAAAACGGCCAAAATGGCGGTTTTGTAAGCCTTGTGGCGGGATATTGCCTGTATATTTTTTCATCATTCAGCTTTGGGAATTCGGCAGATACTCAATACTCATGGTCATTGAGTCCATGCTCGTCACTCTACACTAAAAACGGGCATTGTACCTCTTCGAGTTCGACGATTTATCCTTGCGCTTGGCTACCCAGTGCAATACCTTTAGAACTCCCCACGCATTTTGCTCATGCCGCTTTGAACAGTTCAATTGAATTGGCTGCCGTAGGCAAGAAATTGTGGGCAAAGGATCTGATCTCTGCTGCCTCCAAGCTTCCATTCGCATGCCCAGGTCCCGATTTTGGCAATTTGCGAATGCTACATCCAAATCTATACTGGAGTACGCAAAGATTGTGGACAAGTTACATAATGCTGCTATGGATTCAAGGTGAAGTCGAATCATCAAACAAATTGTACCTATCACAGGGACGTCGCAAACCGCACAAGCCTCCTGCCCCGCAAACTCCACGCTTACAGCACTATCTGTCCATGGTGAAGACACAGAAGCACAGGGAGGCTCTTACCTCGCTTCTGATATCTACCCATCTATTAGCCGTCGAGATCTTGTGCTATGGAGATCATGAACACCCACGACCAACCCGCGACAGGTTGACGACAGGATGAGTCATGACCGTTCTAGACGCGTTTGCAGGTTCTGCAAGTCGGAGATTGAAACCCCAGAACATGCCCTCCTAGGTTGTGACGCTTCACCCGAAGTCGTGCAGCTTAGACGCAGTTTTTTGGTTCAACTCTTCGCAATTGCACCCAGCCTGCGCCGTCTCATGGAGAAATCAAACTTGACACTGGTCGAGTTCTTCAAATCGTTTACGAACGTTCAATAATTCCTCTAGTGGCCAAATTTGCACATGAAGTTCTTAAAGTTTTCTATGTGAATCCCGTGTTTAGTTAGGTTATAATTGCAACTGCCAGTGTCCAGTGATTATGGTACTGATGTTTCTTTTGGTGTTCAATATTTTGCTTCTTTTAGTCGTCTGAGTTCTACAGCGTGACGGGAAACTGGATGCGCGAGCTTGGCTTGGATGGCTTCTAGAGGCGAGGGACGATGGTGTGTGTAAAAAAGCCTGTATTACTGTTTACACCGGGATACTTCCTCAAACCGGCGTTCCTAAGCGGGACCTGTAATCCTACCTACCTCCATTGGTGCATCCAAAACTATGATAGGCTATGATTTGGCCAATTTAGATTACAATTAATGATTGAGCTGAGACATGTGTGATTTCTTGTTTGGGTCATTCTGATGGCGCATCACCGAGATGTGATCATCCCATCAATCAGCACGCGTCTCGTTGCCGACTGCCTCAACATCCTGACATTTGAGTTTGGGCCGGCATCTGCCCTTGGGATCCAGAAATGACCCGCAAACCTAGGTGACATTTCTTTTGTCCACATAGTGTACGTTGAACTTGAACAAATTCAGAGCGGGAAGAAATTCAGTGCGTCTGCTATCTCATAACAAAGCGGTCGAGACAACGGAATTTGGAGGGAGAAAACAGCTCTTTAAGATACGACATATATATGCGCATACAATTGAGCAGCGCGACTAGCAACCGATATGCATCAACGCCCGCCAAATCATGATCTGTACTACTCCTCGCCGCAGTACCGCCACAGTTTAAACCCAACGTGGTGAAATGATTCCCATGAGCTTTCCTTATACATGCTGACACCGATTTACAGGAATCCTCTTCCCCCACTTCCCCACCGATCGATTGTAGTGAGCTTCGAAGAGGTACGCTCACGCTGACATGTAACTATTCTATCACATACGCCAACTAGCACACATAAATTCAAGACTTCCTTTAACGTTACAGAGAACGGAATCCTGTGGACACTCCTCGTTTCTGTATGGCCCCACCTACATTCGACGCTGCACCCACAATCGGTGCTCTTGAAATTGGCATTCTTGTTGCCATCTGTCTTTTCGGTGCTGTCTCCGTCCAGGTTGGTCTTTCGATGAATCCGAACAGATGGTCGTTGAACAACGATACCAGGCGGTTCTCTACTATACGCGTTTCCCTTCAGATCCGCTATTTATCAAAAGTCTTGTGTGTGCTTTAGGCTTCTTGCTCTTCACAAATTCATTCGCTCGCAGGTCGCTCTTGTATGGAGTCTCGATCTCAGCCACACAATCGCCATCTGCCATGCAATTTATATAATAACGGTTCAGCAATACGGCCATCCGGAGCACCTTGAATTCGTCTGCATCCTCTTTCCCTTCATTCGAGTATCATCACTGAAGTATCTCTGATTATAGCCCCCGAACACTCTGAACGCCACCATAATCATAAGCGGGTTCATTGGACCGCTGGAGCAGGTTCGTATTCCTTCCTTCCCAACAATGCGTGCTCTCATCTCACCTCCGTATGAATCAGGGATGGTTCGCATACCGACTCTTCAAGTTCAGCCATTCAATCTACCTCCCGCTCCTCTGCTGCGTCCTCTCGACGTTACGGGCTTGTGGGTCTGTTGTCGTTGGGGCGTTCTCCTTCCAAGGTATTACTATCAGTACATTCATCCACAAGTACGGTTGGATCGTCGAGACCTTGCTTATCATCGGAGCTATCACGGATGTTTTGCTTGTGATGGGACTGTGTTATTACCTGAGTGGATGGCATGGCGAACAGTATAAGAAGTGAGACTTTACTGTGGTGCGAAGTCAGTACCACCGGATCTAATTTTTTGGTCAGGATGGAGCGGTTGGTGAACCGGCTTATGCAGTTTAGCATTGGTGCGTTGGCTCAAACATTTTTCTTACTGAGTTTTCCCTGATAAAACTCCAATGTAGAGACTGGACTGATAACGAGGTGAATTGAGAACACGCATCCAGTCCGAACGGTACTGAAATGCGCGGCATTGGTCAGTCTTGGAGCAATTGCTCTACTCACCTGCGTGAGCCCTCATTACTTTCCCTTGATGCCTGTTCTGAAACCCTCGATAGTTCGTCACCATGAGGGACAATTGTAAGTGCGCAGGGCCGATCATCGTCTCCAGAAGCTGAATCAATTGTTTTCAAGTCGCATGGATAGGAGTATCTGCTGTACTGCCTAAGCGTAAGGATCTCCACAAACCATTTTTATATGCCGCTCATAAAATTGGTTCAGTGTTCTCGAACTCCCTTCTCTTTGCGTGTGTATCTCTGCCCACCTACTTCTCAAGAGCTCATCATTTCACTCAGGCTGAACGTCCGCAAACCCTTATTACATCTTGCACCTGAAAGTGTGCAGCGACAGGATTCAAACGCTGGACGTTACCTGTCCAACCAGCTAAATAGTCGTAACAGCAACGAAGTACGTTCACGACCTCCTAATTCGAAGTCGCGCCTCGTTGAATGTTTCCCGCAGGTCAGAATCGGCGACGTTCGAATCCGGATGAACGATATCTCGTCTCATCAGTCCGCAACATGGTCCTCAGATGCATATCCCTTCGGCACTCCATCCTCACATGTAAGGTTGCACTCTATTAACAGACAGAAGACCACTCACGCCTTGGCAGCAGAGTTCTCCGCCCAAGCAAGAAGGGAATCCCTCGTCCGTCCCTCATTACGATAGTATATACCCCGTTCTGTGTCTATGATTTTGGACGGGTTTTAGTCCATTCTTTCGTCGGCACACTGTCCTTCCTGTAAAAACACGATTGTACTATGACCATGAAACGAGTCGGCGGATGGAAAACAGACGGAATATGCGATCGACTGTGGAGGGTTAGTACTTCTCCATTGTTCTGAGACGACGAGACTGACCTCTCCGGCGGGAAAACTCCCATCAACTGCTCCAAGGGTTTGAAGGGCGTCCCGATATTGAACGTGATATTCATGTCCTTGATGTCAATAAAATCGGCAGCTAAGGGTGCGAAGTGATATGGGTAAAACCATTGCCACGAAGGGGTCGCGGTCTCCTGGTCCGAGTCTGTTGGAGTGTCATCTCAGGTCCGAGCCCACCCACTGTTATTCCTCGTCCGCTTGGTTGCTCTGACAAATTTTGTTTCACCTTCAAGTCCATGCATGTCCCCTGCCTGACCTATTCACTCTTGCAAAACTCATGCGGTTGCCCTGAAGAATGTGGGCCGCTTTAATCTTGGAGGCGGCGTCAAATTTCAGCACCCCAACCTATTCATTTAAATTTCAAGTTCAAGGCTCAGGGCTCCGACCAAATACATAATATGTATCTGCCCGTGTATGTGTACATACCCCGCGCTCGAATTCCCCCGATTCAGCCTCCGCTTCTGTATTCACACGCAGGCTCTGCGAGAAATCTTAGCGGAACTTGATTTTCTACAGGCTGGCTGTGGTTTTGGATGTCCCCCTTCCGGTCTCCCGAAGAATGAATCATCGAGGGTACTTGAGCCCTGGACGTTCAGAGCAGCAGCTTTCATCTACAGGAAATGATTGCACTTGAACAAGTTAAAGATTCTACGTTCCTCACAAAGAATAATTCGTTCAACGCTAGACATTTGAAGCCCAACGAAAAATATCTGTAGCTAGCGTAGGGAGACTTGACTGCTACTTGAATCGCATTTTTTTACGGTAGTAAAACGTACTCTGCTCTGCTTAATGGCCAAGTAGGTTTAAACTTGTCTGTCAGTGGATGTAAGTTACTAGAGGATTCAGTCGATCTTCCAGTCGCTGTGCGGTAAATCAATCCTGCATCTGCATCGCTGTTCCCGACTTCAGTCTGGAGCTACACTATCTTGAATAACGTGGAATTGCGCGGATCAAGCACGGAGCGAATCCCATTCGGCATCTGGTCCGGCGCGGAGCACCACGACTTCCATCATACGGCGTTCACCAACAACTTCAGCACATCGTTCCGGTGGTGGGACCGCATTTTCGGCACGGACGACAAGTACCGGGCGTACCGTGCGCGCGTCAAGACTGCGAAGAAGGCGATGAAGAACGCGTCGAAGGAGCAGCGGGACGAGATGGAGCAGAAGCTCATGGCGGAAGTCGAGGCCGAGGGGATCCGCGCAGAGGCCGAGGTTGAACGCGGGATGAAGCAAAAAGTACAATGAGGGATGCGACGTCTTGACATAACCGTAATTATTTTATGTGCCTCGTAGAAGATGCTTTTTAACACACGGATGCCCCATTTTGCGCCATTGCACCATTCAGAGCGGGAAGAAATTCAATGCGTCTGCTATCACGATGAATTAGGCCTGGAATAATAACTGGGTTCCATTGAAGCGCGTGGATATTTGTGAAACAAACATGGCGGTCCAGACCCCGAATTTAAACTCTGACAAAGTGGTGGGACTTCTGCAAATGGCCGCTGGCCAGCCGTTGATGAGAATAAGAATAAGCAGTTAGCACTCGGACTGAACATATTCGGTGAAATAAAATCCGAATTTTGGATCAATACACTCCCAGCCATCCAGCTTCACGAACAAAAAGCCAACTAAAACGACAAGTACAGTAGCTTGAATTTTTACTCAGATGTGAGAGAAATCACCTGGCAAAATTTTAGTCGTCATATTACCGGAAAATCTTTTCTGAATTCAGCTTTAACACCTTTACCTCCGGAGCATTCCGACTTTTTCCCACGGTTCAACTGGGTTGTTCAAAACATGATGTCCGAGAGCGTTACCTGCAGTCAAGCTGAGGATTGTCTCGGAAGCCAAGTATGTAGATGAACTCTCGTCGGAAATGTTCAAGCATGATTTTCCGGGGAATCGCCTCACACTATACTGAACCTCGGTCTCAATCAATCAAAAAAAAACACAAAAAAAAACATTGATCTTGTCAGATCTAGACTACAGTATCAATCTCTGTGGTTCAGTTTGACAGTTACAAGTCATCTTGGCCGAGTCGTCCACCAGTGACTAGCGCGAGGTATAAAGTTACGAATTGAGAAATCTGCAGCCACAGCGCGACGAGAAGCAAAACACTTTTGTACCGTCGTTCCATGGTTCACTCAATGATTTCGCCTGCCCGGGCCAGTGATCTGAAAGAGAACGAGTCACTTGCGAATGTTGTTCAAGGGCTTCAAAACTCGCTACCACGATTGGCCATCCGAGTCTGTCAGCTCGTAGACATAGAAATTATGAACAAGGTTGTTGTCTGGCCATGGGATGGGGGGCGGAATCGGAGTGCAAGCGAGCTGATCCGTTGATTGTGTCAATCATTGATCCCACTTTAGGCTTTGCTTCCGACCACTTCAACTTCAACAAGTACAGTGACCCACAGGGACTCAGCTACTCTCCAAAAATAATCGCAGCTTCCAATCTGAGAAAAAGGGCCGCACGGGATTTTGACACTCTAACCATGGCCAATAACCTGAGAATGCTTGGCAGATCAATGAAACACTGGACCCACTGAGTCGCAAATTATCATTCGACCCATGGCCACTGAAGCGCACGTCCCGAATATCCAGCGTCCAAGCCAACCAATTCATGAAAGTATTGCAGGCACAATTCCCGAAAGTATCACAGGCGCGCAGGTATTCATGGACTGCATCGGCTCCTCTTCGCGAAGAGCCACTGGAAGGATACCAAACTGGCGGCTACTGCCCAGTCGTGCTCGGGGAGGTCCTCGCAAGTCGATACACCGTACTCCGGAAACTCGGCTGGGGCGTCAGCTCCACGGTCTGGTTGGCGCACGACGCTGTGTAGGTCTTAAAAGATCTCGACTGTGATGACTGTTTGAAACTAGACTGGCATATGTAGGGCTCGAAGACACGTTGCTGTGAAAATCCTGTCCGGTGAGCGTGCCTGTGGTTTTTTTTGCGCGGCACCTGATCATGAGCTGCATATTATATAGCGAAGTACTCGGCGGCGACCGACATGCACGAGCTAGAGTTCATGCAGCGTCTTACGGCGAGAAACCCTCCATATAAACATCATAATACCGTCGTCCATCTCCTCGACCATTTCGCGTCTGATTCCCCCAACGGCCAACACACGTGTCTCGTCATGGAGCCCGTCGCCTTGAGCGCAGGGAACCTTGCTCATAAATACGCGCGTCAGTGTATGCCCTTGAATGTGGTTAAACAAATAACGCGGGACACGCTGCGGGCGCTCGACTACCTCGATGCTTGTGGAATCATTCACGCTGGTAGGGCGCTGTGCTGCGTGTTGGCGGAGTTCTAGACTGATGCATATGGATGACAGACATAAAGCCGAGCAATATTTTCCTGGCTCTTGAGGACCCGGAATCCCAAGTTCAGGATCTTCTTACCGCGAGCGAGCCTTTGGTCTACCCGTCCGCGCCAATCCCAGGCGAGGGAATCAACCCCCGACTCTCAACTGTATCTCTAATAGCGTCCCAACATCTACTGCCCCCCAGAGGATCTAATTTTTTTGAGTTGAGTAACGCGCGCTTCAAGCTGGCGGATTTTGGAGCTGGTATGATATATACGTTGCAATCCGCTGTGCTCATTGCCTGAGCTAATGCTACCATACCAGGATTCTGGGCCACTGAACCTCCACAATACCTCGGCATCGAGATCCAAAGCATTGCGTATAGGTCCCGGAAATCCTGCTCGGCACCCCGTGGAACTCAAAGATCGATATATGGAGCCTCGGCTGCTTGGTTGGCTTTTTCTCCGCCTCTAAGTTTCCTTACGAAGAAGCTGATGTATTGTAGGTTTACGAACTACTGGCGGGGGAGCCGCTCTTTCCGCCCGACGGGTATCCCGAGTTGCACCTGAAGCTCATGGAGCTCAAATTCCGCGAGGAACCGCCGGCGTTCATGATGGACGCGGGCGTGCACAAGGTCAAGCTCATCGGTGGTACGTGATTTATTTAATGTAGGGATAAATAAAATTGGGCGCGAAGTTGAGTGTATTTCCAGGCTCATTTGACGACACTCCTTTGCATCCTTTGCCAACGACACGAGACGGTCCGACGACGACGACGCTGCCCACGAGGCTATCGTCTCGTTTTTCCAGGCTGTGTTCAGGTATAATCCGGAGGAGCGGCCGTCGGCGAGTGAGTTGCTTGCGCATCGGTGGCTACAGTTGAAATAAGTACATTCGAGTTGAATACTGGGTTCGGACTTGGTTCGGACTGTATCGGCGTCAGCTGTCGGATTTGTCGGCTCGCCCTTTGAGATTGCCTTTTTCGGCCAGCTCAGCCGAACCCCAACTGGCAACCATAGCTTGTTTCTTGCCAAATTCTTGCTATGCTGATAGTGCGACATGTCTCCAACTCATCCCCGTTCTGTCATCGTCGTACAAGACCCAAGTGCCTACGTGAGGTGGTAATAAAGCCCCGTTCACGACCCAAACGGTTGGAGGGCAGTCCATATCTCTCCTCAAAGTGTGCTTTCATTCTTAGAATGAAAGATTCAGGCTTATTTGTCTGGTATTCAGTAGTACAACCTTTAGAACCACGCCTATGGAGGTGGTCTGTTCTATTCTAACCATTGCCGCAACTGAGGACAAAGACACAGCTCTTGCGCTCCTCAATGTATCGAAGGAATCCATAACCTCATCTTGCCCATTCTATACGACACTGTGCGCCTATCCTCCCAGTTTGAGGCGGAGAGATTTGCCCTCGCGCCTATACTTCATTCCCATAGTATCCCCGGGTGTTCGCGCCCCTCCGTCCGCTACTTGAACACCACCAAGGGTTCTCTGGGGCTCTTCTGGCGCGAACTAGCCCACGGGAGACCGGAGATCGAGCACCTCTGCGTGTCTATGATGGAACTGCACGCAATGTGCTCGTGGGAGATGCACCTCCAGCCCTCCCACATCGGAATTCTCGTCGACGGGATACACCTTTTCCCAGACTATCAACACCCCCCGCCAGACAAACCACGAGGAGCACGCTGCTCACTTACCATCAGTTGCTTCACGCAGTGGCTGAAGACACCGGCCACGCACAGCCGCACGCGACCGTGTTCATGCGCGCGAGCCACATATATTTCGTGGACAATATGCCGCCGAACTTGGGCTGCCTGCGTCCGTACCTCCATTGCGTCACGCATTTTTCCTTTGCGTACCGCAGGGACTATGGGCTGCAGTTCCCGGAGCTGTCTGCGGTCCTCCGCGCTGTTCTGGACATCGCGTCGATCACCTTGGTGGCCGTCGTGCGCAGGTCGAGGACGGCCTGGTCGGAGGACGAGAAGGAGCAGCTGAGGAGCCGCGTCCCCGAGTCATTCGACCCCCGCGTCGTTTTCCTTGATGACTTGAACGGCTTGACTTGGGACGAGGATGAAGAAGGGATTTGGCGAATGGCGGAGCAGAAGCGTCTTGAGTGTCAATCGACTTGAGTGGTCGACGCGGTTGGAATTTATCTAGGATTTCGGATAGCTTGTATTTTTTGTGGAATATTTGGAGCAACCGTCTGGCCAGAAACTGAACAAAGGCAAACACGCGTTGAAGCTTTACGCGACAAAAACGTGACCCTGTGCCAATCAGTTGCAAATATCTTTTTTGGGTTGTTGAACTCTCTCTTTCCTGGACCACGATGTACACCTCGCCTAGGCCTCCCGTCGCGTCTCCTGCTTCGCGCTTTACATCCCCGGCCTTCTCCTCGCGTTATTCCTCGCCTGTCGTCGCGTCGCGCTATACCTCACCCAATACCCCCTCCACTCCCTCATCCTACGCGCCTGCCACCCCAGAAAATTACCGCTTAAAACGCCTCAGTTTCTCCCCAGAAGTGCTCAAGGCCGATGCCACTCGTAGTTGGCGTTCCAGGGCGTCGCAGAACGGGATTCGCGTCGAGGATGACGAGGAAGAAGCACACAGCGACGCGTCGTTCGACGCACCCCTGCTACCCCCATTCCTTACCGCACCGCGTCGTCGCGCACTCTCATACGCGTCCGAGAACATGCCACATACCCCACCCCGTAATCATCACCTCGCAGCCCACTTGCGTTTCAAAGGCAGCGTCACTGCGCCAGCGCATGAACGGCGCGCGTTTGGCCTCAAGTCGAATCTGCCTGATGTCGACGAGCACTTTGAACCTCATTGCGAGGCGCGCCAGGAGCCTCAATCCCAGCCGCAGGCACAAACCCATTGCTCGTCGTGCGCCGTCGCGTCGAAACAGCTTGCGTTGCTGAGCCCATGCACCCACGCATTGTGTCCCTCATGTCTCACCTCTGCCCTCAACATTGTCGACCAGCTTTCCATGCACTGCGTCGTCTGCCGCGCGACCGTCAATACCTTCGGCCTCGTCCGCGCGCCCCCGTCCCCCACCCTCGAAGAAAGCTTCATGCTCCCATTCTCTCCGCCGTCTTCGCCATCTTCCGACGAAGACCCCGTCGTGCTCCGCATCGACAACGTCCCCTGGGACATCACCCCACCCGCCATCCTCACCTTCCTCGGCGTGTCTGCCTCCTCTGGTGCCCGCGCCCACGTCCTCCTCGACCGCCTCGGCAAGACCCTGTCCCACGCGTTCGTAGAGCTCCCCAATGAGGGCGTCGCCCGCTCCGTCCTTCGCGGCGAGCACCGCGCTGCGCCAGTCCTCGGCACCGGTCGCCGCGCGCGCGCCGTCACCCTCACGCGCTCCTCCCAGCCCGCGCTCATGTCCGCACTCTTCCCCTCCTGGGCCGGTGCCTTCGACGGCCCCGCGCCGTCCCTCGCAGGCGTCGCAGGGCCCTCGCTCCCCGGCGCCCTCGAGGGCGGCCTGATGCGCGAGTCCGACCTCACGGACCTGCTCTGGCTCATGCGCACGCAGGACGCGCGCTTCGTCAAGGTGCCTGGGCTCCCGTTCTACGCACTCGTCAGCCTCCTCGCCAAGTTCCCCACGGACCGCGACAGCCGTGTGTTCTGGGGCGCGGGCTTGCGTGATTTGTTGTACGACGTCACGTTCGCTGCGATCCAGGTCCTGCGCGCGCGCGCGCCCGAGGAGGCGGACCCCGATCTGGTCAAGGAGGTCGTGCGCACCGCGCTTGGATGCCATGGTGGGTTCTTCCTTCTTTCCTTCACTTGTTCCGCGAGCTGAGCAAATTTTTTTTTCCTGGCAGCGTTCACTGAGCAGCAGCTGCGCGGTCTCTCTGAGTTTGACGCGCCGTCGCCGTCGCCGTCGCCTCCGCGCAGCGAGACGGAGACGGATGCAGACGAGGAGGAGTTCCACGCGCGCTATGAGCAGCAGCAGCAACAACAGCAGTGCCAGACATACGCCCCGCCCGAGTCGCCATGCCGCTCGTACGAACCGCTCGTGCCCCCGTCCCCACCTGCCGCTGAGCCCGTGCCGGTCCCTGCCACCGCGGCGGAGGAGGAGGCAGGGGTGAAGGATGCCGCCGCGCGCATGAGCGAGCTCGCGCGCGAGTTTGGTGTCGAGCGCGAGCTGGTCGAGGCGCTTGTGCTGCGTTTGGGGATCAACGGGCCTGCGGCCTGATGCGCGTCCGCCGTCATACATTCTTGCTCCGTGTTTCGTTTCTACTACTAGGTTCACCAGTCCGTTCAAATCAAATCAATATGCATATGTATGTACACGCACCGCACCCACCGACCCGACCCGATCCATTCACCGTTCAAAAGCTCTCGCACTGCACTTTGTCCTCGCTGTCGTCGTTTCCTGTTCCTGTTACGGTTACGGTCCCGCTTCCTGCCCTGCTCGCTCGTCACGCCTGTATACATGCCTCCCCTCCTCTCTCATCCTCTCCTCTCTGTGCTATATGTCTGTTTCTTACTCTCACGATCCGCACGTACATACAAATACGAATACTAAAACTTAAAGGCCGGATGCTAGCTCGTTCGCTTCATGAATTACACTACAAATTGAATTTACTTTGGAAGAAAATGCCTGTTTCTTTTTCGAAGGATAGGGAAAGGCAAAGTATGCTTGATCCAAGGACTGGGGAGATATTTTAAAAATGTCCAAATCTCGTCCAAATCCGGAAGCAAACAATAGCATCAGTGATTCAATCATCGGATCAATTCGCTATCCTTCAGTTGAACGGTTGAACACACCTCACACGCCGAGTGTGGGTGAATTAGGCTCCGACCAAGGGTTCTCCGGAAACTAAGCTTTTCGGAGCCAATTTTACGATTTCCTTGTCGCGAATGTAAATTTTTTGGTACAAAAGTTGAGGAAAGCATAGAAATTTATTTTTCAGGCTTACTAGTAGCTTCGTTACTCTGCCTGGAGTCCACTAGTGCTTCTTCTCTGTGGGACCTATATCTTCACTGTGGGGTTCTCAACGTCTTTCGACCGTGCCCGGACAAAACGTACCTATCGTAGAAATTCTCGCCAAGGGTTCAATCCGAACAATTCTTCGAGTGTCGAAATTGGGGACAAAAACTTATAGCATCGGGGTAGATTTTGGTTTTCAAAGTCAGACAATGCATATGGTCGTCATCAACAAAATGGTCGGATGTCCAAGCATAAACTTTTTGCAAGATGGCAGGATTAATATTCGTGTCACCCCTATCATGGTTTGTAAGCTACCATTCGGTATTAGCCGAGAATTGAGCCTTGAAACAGGGGTTCAACTCAACCCTCACTATTGCTTTTACCGTGGAATCTACGAGCGACTTCACCATGGGTATGAGCCTAACAGAAGCCTCCCGCTTGGTTAGGTTGGGTCCAAGGGACCCTGAACTCAGACTCGAAGAGTTGTACCCTGATCTAACCACCGTCGAGCGACGCAGGGATGCGTGGCTCGAAGACAACGGAGACTCCATGAAAGAGGCCATGACCTTGTTCATCTCGGCCAGACCAGAGATGTTGTAAGTCATTGTTCTTCGGCCGCCTGGCACCTGCCGCTCACAAACAAACCCGCCCTCACCAGCCCGCCCGGCACCACCCTCGACCCGACGGGCTCAATCTTCTATTGCAGCGGTCCGGGCTCGTACGACCTCCCCATATACTGGAACCCCGCCACAATCTCGTACGAGCACGAGGCCTTCGTATATATCGTATCCGCGCCGCACCACGTTGCGGCACTGCATGCGATTCCCAACAAGGATGCGGCATTTGCGTACCTCTTTAAGCACTGGGACAAGCGCAGGCCTGTGCAGCCGATGTGGATGACTGTGCATACCGGCTGGGATCCCGAGAACGAGCCCGCGGGCCCCATTCCGGAGTCTGCACCGCTGGAAGGCAGAGTCCGGTATACACTGTCTGACTGGCGAAAGCGGCGCGCGGTTCGCAACATATCGGACAGGCTCACATCACAGCGTTACTATCTGGTGCATTACGATTTGAAGGAGGTGCTGGGTGCGGAGGGACAGGTCGTGAGTAGCGAGCGGGGCGAGGAGTATGTATCTGAGTTGGTCTCACATCTTTGAATATTGCGAGTTATTCAATGACAGAAAGTGGTTTTCAGTGTGATTGGTTCGGAAAGATGACAAAATAGCTCCAGCTTGGCCTGCGTTTCTCCAGGTACGGGTACAAACCGGAATTCTCAGTCGCTTGCTGGTAAGGACACATACGCAGACCTTGTGACCCGACTCACTCGGGACATTCCTAATTGTGCTAGTATGGCGTTGAGAACCCTTGTAGGCACAGCTTGGAATCTCTTTGAATCAAATATAGCGGAACTTTGCTGCAATTCGAGTGGAAACCAATTTCCAAAGAATGGGCCGACGCCGAGATTCAACCCAAAATTGAACATAAAACCAGATGACAATGTTCGAACAATTTCGCTCCATTTTGTTTCACATATGGCAATGCTTCCTGAAGCAATACGCGTTGCCAATTGCCTCCCCGTGGGGTGTTTTGAGAATTTCTGGCCCAAGAACTTTAAATCGAGTGTCTTATAGATGGGGATCTAAGACCGTGTTAATAGAGTATGGGGTATATTTGCTGATATAGGCATACCGCTGTCTCGCCCACCGTTTCGACTACAATGTCGGTGGAGGTAAGTCTGGCCTTCAGGACTTATATGAGTGGAAAATAAGTGTGGAATTAGGAATAGAAGACCTTTTCTTCGACTGCAGCCATCCAAGCCGTCCCGTATCCTTTCTTCTGATGTTCCGGGAGAACACCAAAGGTTTGCAAGTGGTAGAAAGCGAGTTTTTTTCCGGGTCCGTACAATTGCTCCGCAATGTGTCAACTAGAGACAAGAACTGGCGGTAATGAGGATCAGCCAAAGTATTGCCAGAAGCACATCACACACATTATCCCACCATTTTTTATACACCTCATCGAGGATATCTCGTCTGGTTCAGCCTGCATTGCGCTGCTCGTCACTGTGAACAGTTATGTACACGCTAAATTAACGAAAATGGTGTGTCCGAACCTCGACAAATACTTTTGGCCCGGACCAAACCATAGCGCGACACCTACTATTCCAGTACCAGGCAGTTCTGCAATGAAAAGCTGGCCACCGATAATGGTCGCCTTGACATGAGCCATCAGAAAGGGTTCCACGAGACTCTGATCGCCCCCGAGAGCATGTAGAAAATATTCTAAAGCATCCATCTTAGAAGCAAGTTCGAGAAATAAACAATAACGAGACAAACTCTTTTCAAAGGCCTCGTGAAGTACTCGGGCAGCTTCCCGAGTCTCTTCCTCTGCGAAAAGATGAGGTGTAATGAAAAGACTCGCCGGTTGGCTGGACGGCATTTCTCACTGAGATGGTCATTGGAGTTCGTATAAAGTAGATTGCAGCGCCTTCCACAGACGTGGACCCATAACGGGGCCACGCATACGCCTGTGAATATGTGCAGTTCTGTAACCTTACTTTATACCGAGCGATGAGAAAATAGTCGTTCCAAGGGATGCACATAAACTGTACATATCAGTGAAGTTCTGTTTCAGACTAACCGCGGCGCGGCCTCTGACAGTAGGATCCAATCTGCTAATAAATGAGGTCGGTCACTGAGCTCGGACTGCCGGCCATGGGTACGCCACTCGCAAAGCTTCCGAGTCACAGTGTATCGACATGAGAAACTTGCACAAGCCCAAAAGAGCAGCCACCATGTCGATATCATGATTCTTGGTTCGAAATCCAACAAGGAAGTTCAACGCAGTGACCATTCCTCCCTTCCGATAAGTTCCGAAATTTTCATAATCTTGAGCGGGTTTTTTGGACAGTGGACACTGAACATTGGGTATCTTGAGTCCTGGGTTTTGAATGTACTGTCGGGCGACAGTTTGACAGAGGGCCATGAAGTGAGTGGAAGTGAACGAGCTCGGACCTTCGGTACCCGTGACGGTCACCGTGACGGTGACAGAGGCGGGATCAGTGATTCCAATCAATGGATCAACTCGCTTGCCAAACCCGATTCATTCCTTCACAACCTCCACACATCTCCAGGCAGAGGTTTGGCGAATGGAACCTATCGATTCATCTCGCATGCTTATTCACGAGCTTGTCAAATGGCCGCCAAATATCGCCGTACTGGTCGCAAGGCTGTTCTTAAGTCCAACTACCGAAACGACGTCTGAGCTCTGAATCGAGTCCGCGCCATTCTCGTCACTTCGTTACTTCGCTTAGGTTCGCGAAACCTCGTAACTTTGATGGGGATTCGCGAAAGTTCGTGATTCTGATAGATTTCTATGAAAGTTCGTGAGTTCACATCCTAGGCTTGTTCAGCGGCGACTATTCGGCACATCACGGAGTGATGGGCATCGACAGCGTGCCGCGAGTGGCCGGTTAGGTTCGGGTTAGGTGGTTAGAAGTTAGCGGTTAGTGGTTTGGGTTCGCTGGTTTGGGTTAGTGGTTAGTGGTTAGTGGTTAGAGGTTAGGGGTTAGAGGTTAGAGGTTAGTGTTAGTGTTAGGCCAAGGTATCGACATGAAAAAAAAACGGGGGAGGAGGAAGTGATGGCCGAATTGATGCTTTTGATTTGCGTGAATTGCGCAACTCACGAACTTTCCTGAAAGCTGACCAAAGTGACGAAGTTTCATAGCTTTCCCTCGAAGTCACGAAACTTCGCAAGATTAAGCGAAGTAACGAAGTGACGAGGGTCACTACTACTCCTCTGAATCCACTGTCAATCTGGTTGGCTTGTGGCGGTGACTCGGTCTCCCTTATTTTGCAACATACTCTACATCTTTCCTGGATGTTACCGGCCCCAGTATCGTTGTTGCAATGAGCTTGTTCCACCCCGAACTGCAATAGCTGCTCTGGTTGCTCCCAGGTTTATATTGGGTTTATATTTCAAGTTTGGAAGCCGGCTCGTCAAGGCTCTGATTATTTCCCTCGTTCACTTTAAACACCAGTTCCTTTATCATGAAATTGATCATTCTAGAGCTGATTCTTGCAACAATGCTTGGATCAAGTTTCGGCACAAAGTGGGAACCCCTCCCTCAACAAAAGAGTTGGTAAAATCATCAAGCAAATTAGGAAGAAGGTATGGAAACAACCGAAATGATCAAGTTAATAATTGGCAAGCATTGGTGCCTTCTTCACCCACTGCCTCTCCTCTATCTCCTTGAGAATCCATACAGCCATACTTGCCCTGCTCAAATGGATCGTACCCTTGAAATCGGGGCCAAGCAGGCCTGCGGCCACTGGTAAATCCGCCTCCTTCTGGGTGAGATGCGGGACGCGAAAGACGGTCCAGTCGAGGTCGTCTGCGGTGGAAACTGCCTTGGCTATCGCGACCATCTCTGCATTCCCTTCCGGCAACACAACCTTCTGTATGAACCGATAAATCGACCATTTGAGGGAGCACACTTCAGACGGGTCGGGAGCGAACGCGTGCGTAGACAGCGCGAAGATGCGCTTCGCGCCCTTGGCCCGCATTGCAGAAAGGATCCCCGGGAACGCGTTCGCGATCGGCTGCGCGATAGAGTGAGCAATTATAAACGAAAACAAGGTAAGAGCTTGAATACCGTAGACGTGGTACGGAGAATGAACGCGCTGAATGTCACATACGCGCCCAATAAACTCACAACAGTGTCGACGCCTTCCAGGGCATCCAATAACGCGCGGTCGTCCGTTAGGTTGCCCTCTACGATGCGCGCCTTCTTTTCGATGCCTACAGGAAGCTTGGTACGCGACCGCACATAGAGGGTCAGCGAGGGCGGGTTTGCCTGGCTAAGCGCGAATTGGATGAAGGCGAGGCCGCTTGCGCCTGTGGCGCCGAGGATGAGGATGCTGCCAGTGGGAGACATTGTATTATGAACAGGTTTGCCTGGGACATTGTATCTTTTCAGGAGATCTACATAGGGAATAATTACATGCATTATTCAGCCAATCGACAAAGAGGCAGCTGCCACAAAAATCTATAATCGGACGTCGGCAGCGGGTGAACGGGCAATTTCTGACAAAGACAGTTTCACTCAGAAAAGGTGGACGACTCGATTACTATCAGAGTTCCTCTGATTCACCAATGGCGAACTCAAATTTTCGCCTCTCTCCTCTTCCAAAAATCTGAGAGTTATATTTTAGCATATTATAAAATCTTCTGGCTACAGGGATGAGGAGATTTTGCGACAGCAGCCGAAAAAAATACACGCCGTGAGTCTCCGGGTATCCATTTCGTTCCACACAGATCCCGGAAAAATCTGAAAATATTTGAACGCATTGAATGGATGTATTTTAGCTCAAGATTCCATGCCAATGGAGATTTATGAGGGTACGGGGTTGCGATCACAAAAGAGAAAAGGTGAGATCGGCGTTAATCGGATCAATTTGTCTCTTCTCCGAGCCCAAGTCGTTGGTTGGCGAGCTTCCAACACCAACATCCAAGGTTCGGTTGCCTTTTCGTTCATGCGGCCCTTCCCTATTTGTCTCAAACATTGTCCGCCCTTATATCTCTGGATTTTAAGACGACGGGTTTTGAAGGGCATGAAAGAGTCACTAGGAGTATTTTTCGTGATGAATACCGTCTCCTCGGACTCTGTGTGCTACTCGTCCTTCTCAGGTCCATGTTTCAAGCTGCTGAATGCCACCAAATTTCGTCTCCACCCACCCCCACTGCAACCAAGTTCGACCGTGAAAATTGATCGCAAGCGAAGGACTCACTTCCCTGAGCCTGAGATCGCGTCCAGCGGTCAGAGGAAGCTCAAGCCTACCCTCCAGCTGTGATTTTTCAACGACGCTTTCTTCAAGTACGGTCTGCCACGGTCACGGTCCACGGCGAAGACACGGCGACACGGCGTTTCGGCTATCGCTAGTCTGTCAGTAACGGGAAAATGTCCGGGAACAGTGGTTTTAACTGGATTTGATTCTTACACAAAAGAAATAAAAGCCAAGGACCTGTGCCCTGTCCCCTATCAAATCCCAGAGCTTGACTTCCTACCAACGCCTTTCCTCATGTTGAATATCCTCGGTGGGTGTATCCTCTTCATCTGGCGTATTATTGCCTACGCCTTTAACTAGTGCTTCACGGCTACGTCCAGTCGGCTGCCACAGTCGCGCACAACACGCGGAAGCTCCGCGATGCCCTCGACGGTGTCGCGATCCTGCACTACGTGGAGGGCCCCCCAATGGCGGCTTCCGCCTTTCCCTCCTCCTCCAGACCCTGGTGGTTCCTCGGCCAGAGTCTCGAGCTCGACTCCTCGCGCCACGATAGCCGCTGGGACGACGTCGTAAAGTGGTGGTCGACTGAGCTCTCTGAGCGCCAATACGACGGCATCATCGGACTTTCACAGGGCAGTGCGATGGCGGCGCTTTTGGTGTCGATGGTATGTTTTTGTTGCGAGCGTGTACTTGATATCTGACGGAAAATTGACAGGTTAATCACCCCGAACGCGTCCCGGACTTCAAGCCTACGAAGAAGCAGGACTTCAAGTTTGGCATATTCTGCTCAGGTTGGCTACTTTTTTTACTATTCGTGGGTACATATCATATTGAGCTGATTTCTCAAGGCTTCGTCTCCCATACTTCTCCTCACGCAGAAATATACGGGATTCCCGACATCCCCACCTTGCATAGTAAGTCGTCGTTTGTTTGGGTTTTTTTGTCGTGTTGATCTCTTCTTAGCTGTTGACGATGGGGACACCATCGTTCGAGCTGCCCGGACTATCGAGCTCCAGCAAAAGTGCAGCAATTCCGTAGTCTATCGGCATGATGAAGGTGTGTATTTCGACATGTATTTGAACCGAAATTGACAGAGTTGGTCAGGGCATGCGATTCCTGTTGGAGGGGACTTTCCGACATTGTTCCGCGATTTTATATTGGACGCTACCAAGTGAAAATCGATCACTCTGCAACTGTTTCATCAACAATAATTTTGGTGCATACATATTTATAAAAACCTCAAGAAACTTAGCAAGGCACCAACAGTTTTCGTACTCGAATTAATAATTGGAAAGCATTGGTGCCTTCTTTACCCACTGCCTCTCTTCTATTTCCTTGAGAATCCACACAGCCATACTCGCTCTGCTCAGGTCGAAAGTACCCTTGAAATCGGGGCCAAGCAGGCCCGCGGCCACCGACAAATCCGCCTCCTTCTCGGTGAGATGCGGGACGCGGAAGACGGTCCAGTCGAGGTCGTCCGCGGCAGCAACCGCCTTGGCTATCGCGACCATCTCCGCATTCCCTTGCGGCACCATGACCTTCGGCATGAGCCCATACATCGTCCACTGGAGAGAGAACACTTCAGATGGGTCGGGAGAGAACGACGGCGTCGACAGTGCGAAGATGCGCTTGGTGCCCTTGGCCCGCATCGCGGAAAGTATGCCAGGGAACGCGTCCGCGATGGGCTGCGCGACAAGTCAGCAATTTCGAACGAAAAATAAGCTCAAAAGATATACCGTGGTCGTTGTGCGGAAAACGAACGCGCTGAGCGATATGTACGCGCCCAAGAGGCTGACGACCACGTCAACACCTTCCATCGCGTCCAATAACGCGTGCTCGTCCGTGAGACTGCCCTCTACGACGCGTGCCTGCTTTTCGATGCCTGCAGGGAGTTTGGCGCGTGATCTTACATAGAGCGTGAGTGCTGGCGGATTTGGTTGACTGAGCGCGACTTGAATGAAGGCGAGGCCGCTGACGCCCGTGGCACCGAGGACGAGGATGCTTGGAGACATTGTGCCTTGAAAGGGTTCCCTGGAACCGTTTATAGGGATAACTGCAGTCATTATTCAGCGGCGCGGCTACAGTCTCAGTCAGCGATCTCGGAATTTCCGTTTGGTTTCCGTGTACTACTAGTGTCGGCTGCTCGGGTAAAGAGACATAGGGACATCTTGTCTTCCAATGAGATTAATCTCAGTCAGCGTGAGTAAACGCGCTAGGTGGACGACTCGATTAACAGATTGTAGTACGTACACCCATCTGCAATCGTAGAACGAAACGGGCGGTACTGCCGATGCCAGGCATGAGATATGCCAGTGCTGCACCAGTCAGAGTCGGAAGTCGAGATGCTGGCAGGACTCACAGAAGCCCTGGATGCACTCGAACGCGATCAAGCTGCTATACAGAGCGAACTTGACGCCACTGCGACTGTTTTGACCTTGCCCGTTGAGATTACGGCCCACATATTTTTCATGTGCCATCGAAGGGCTTGAAGAGCTTCGGGAGGACAAACTGGGACAAACTGCACTCTTTCATACCATCCAAATGCCGTGCGCCTGCCGTCTTTTTGAGCTGCTGTCGTGCATGGAGCTCGAGGGAGATCGCACTGCTTCGCTCTGGGCCACAAGGCTTTCTTGAGGCTTTCGCTTTGCCTGACAGATGAAATTTTCTTTGAATCCGAATTCCTTCGAGGAAGTCCGAATACCGGTGGACAAATATCTTTCACTGCTGGTGGGCACGCGCAACGCTCTATTCTCTAACATTGATTTTCGAATATGCAGACGTTCTTGTCGATTCTATCGCTGACCTATCGGCTGCTTCAGGGATGTCATACACCATTACGCCAATAGATTACAGCTTCTTGAGCTTTGTATACAGGAAGTCCACATCTGTCAGCTCGAATTGGCTTCGGTCGACGTCCCACTGCTTCGACAGGTCGTCCTTGGTGATCAAGAATACTCCGACTACGATCCTTCTATAACTGCCATCTTTCGCAACGCCCCTCAGTTGCGGGAACTTGAGGGACTTGATTGCACTTTCTAGTTATTTGTTTCCTTTGACGCAATTGAACAAGTTTGAGGGCAAAATCAATGACTTAGACCTCTTCATTGAGGCTCCAAATTTAAAGAAAGTGTTCCTTCTTCTACGACCTTGGTGATCTGCCCCCAGTAATCACCATCGCCGCCTGCCACAGTCCCTCACAATTTCAGGCTCTGTCGATACCGACCCAATCTCTTTCATTCTTGACCATCTGAATTTGCCCGCTGTTCTCTCCCTCCATCTATCGAACATCAAAGAATCAAAATCTGTGGGGCCAGAGTGCCTTGCATCGTTCTTCACTCGGTCGGCACCTCCCTTGCGCGCGCCGTCTCCATCAAAGTCTGGGATGCATTTGACGATTGGGCGCAATGTTTTTCCTTCGTAGGTGCTACGCTCGAGACCCTGGACGTCCACTTGCCGTCCCACAAATTCCTGTCCAATCTTCGCCCGCATTCATAGCGCACCTTCATTCTCCTCTGTCAAACAGCCGGAAGAATCGGACGCTGCCCAACCTGAAGAATAAAATAATTTCACTCAAGTGTCTGTAATACGCTTTACATGTACGTCCCTGTTTTGAAAATTGTCTCATAAATACTTGCCCATTCTCTTTTTAGCCGAACTTTTTTGCACGAAAACTGAAGCCTGGTCTAATAAATTTTATTCATGCCAGTATCCTCAAAAAATGGTATGGCCGTCCATTTGACGCTTCATCACCAAAATTCATACAGATACTCGACCTTGAGAAAGCATTTCGTTCCTTCGCTAATAATATGTAAGAATTTTCAACTCAAAACCAAATCAAATTCAACCCCACATCTAGACTGACTACACGAGAATTACATTTTGACCGGGAGAAAATATTTTGGATTCCAATGTATTTCTGCCCGGAGCAAGCAGGTGTCTTACAACGAGCCAAAATTTCACAAACACCATATTCCAGCTCAATTAATGTATAATTTTGTTATCCTTATAAAATGCACCTAATAGATGTTGCACTTCACAGGCAGCCATGTTCAGCGAAATTTGACGACTCGGAGTTCAAAGCTGAAGACACCAAACTAGTACAATAAAGTAGGTAGTCTAAAAGCAGATCCCTTCCCCTCAGCAGAGGCCATTGTCGCAAGAATTATCCACGTAGTTGAACGTCAACTGTCCGTCCGCCACATTGTTGTCGCCCTGTGGGAAGTAATAGGGCACACTTCCGCAAGCTGTACACCCATGGTCGGGGATGTAGGGTGCAAGCTGCTTGAGGATGCTGCCCCACGTTCCACCCGTCCCCTGCAGGAACGCGCATATGAAGTCGTAACACGCGATGTGCTGGCCATTGTCGTACCAGGCATCGTCGGGGATCTGCTGAATGTATTCGACCAACCTGTTGGCAATACCGCCCACCGTGGTCAAACCACAGTTGCTGCTGCCGCGGCAGTTGATCCCGAGATTCGCGACGGGTGGGGTGACCTCGGTGCCATTGGCGGGAGCAGCGTTGGCGGTCGAAAGTGCGGCAACAAGGGCGATGAGAGCTGTGAATTTAACCCTGCAAATTGTCAGAAAGGTTGTCGCGGGCATATCCCTCTCAAGGGCTTACATGATTCTGGATTTGAAGTGTGTTGGTGGGAGTGGAGGGACTCGGTCAAGATTTCAATCTAGCGATTCGATGAGCGATGAAAGTGAGAGATCTAAAGAGATTCACCTTCACAGGTCAGAGGGATTGAACTTCTGGTGGTCCAAAGAGTTGAGAGGTTCGTTTTATATGCACCGGGACGCTGCTGACGCTGAAATGCGATCCGCCAAGCCATCGACTTGGACGGAGGCTACCTTTCCAGCTGTCTGGGTATCCCATTGCGATACTTCCTGAAACAAGTGTCAGAAGCGGAATTTGTCCTTTACTCGCAAATTAATAACTGACCACTGTAGCCATTCCCGAGTCTATCGGTCTGTGGGAGAGTTCGGTTGGAAAAGAAAATACAACCATGGTTCAATTTGCTCGGCCACGAAAACCGAATAAAGGCGCGTTTAAATAACGATTGCTGCAAACCGCAAATGATTGGAGTGCCTAGGCGCTTTTCGTGACCAAAGCCCAAAGATCCCGGCCCTCAGGCTTGTCCGAGTATCTGGACTTCTAAGTTGGCTAACAATAGTTCATTGTATCGGCGTCTTGTGGGTAGCCTATAGACGATTAGCTTTTGGGGTCAGGGTCTCAATCTACAACCGTCTCCGAGTCCGAGATCGGTTGCAGATTTAATTTTGTGTACTATTACTTGTTCAACTTGCGATAAATTTGAATTTATTTAAATCACCTTGGTTAGACAGCGACCCGCTAGCTCAACTTGAACCACTAATGGTTAAGAAGAATTCATTGATAGCGCGAATGGCTTTTCTTTCACCATTTTGCCGACCTTTTTGGCAATGCAGAACATGATCGAGAACCATTACAGTAAGTAATGCCATTATTCGCGGATTAGTAACCGCAAAACACCGTACAGAAATCACTCTATTCCCCGGTCGAATGCAGAATATTTTACCGTGTAAAATGGGGAGGGGTCTATCTTCCTCAAGCACATACCCCCTTGAAGTTTCAACTAAAATAATGGGACTGGCAAAAATATATATGCGTTAAACGCACCTCGTGCTTCGTTGCACAGCGCTGCGTGAGCTTCCTTGTCTCCAGTCTACTAGTATTCCTTCCCATGGGCCCTGGCATTCCCCTCCTGGCATTTCCCCGGGTAAAGTGGATTTGAGTTACCTCGCTCGTATTTCTCCGCCGCTCCGAGCCAAGCATTTTTCGAGATTCCCGCGCTTATGTTGGGACACTTGACGTCGGATAAAGAGATATTCCTCCAGTGAGATCAATCTCAGTCAGCGTTGAGTAAACGCGCTTAGATGGACGACTCGATTAACAGATTGTAGTACGTACACCCATCTACAGAAACAGAAAGACATGTAGAGTAACAAGATGACAAGAATAAAAAAAAGTAGCAAGCAGCAAAAAAAAGCGCTCGAGAGGGACCTAAGGTTACAAGATGTATGCGTGCGGATGCTCTACTACTACTATAATGCAGTGAAAATGATTGTCTCGTATCGTGTCTTATCGTGTCTATGATGGGGATGAAGGAAGAAATCAGTCCAACGATGATGCAATACAGTGGTGGGTATAGCAGAGAAGTGGTGTATCGCGGAGACTGACTGGGGGTGCTCGTGAGGGTTACCCACGTCTATACAATGGAGGAGTAATGTAATGGTGAGATGCAATCAAGGAGATTAGGGTACGCGTCCACAAAGACGCGAAGATGTTGGGCGAAATAAGATATGAGGCAGGCGACGTGAGCAACGTGAGTGTGCTCATCAGAAACGGGGACGAGACGAGACAATTTTGGTTGTGAAAAGCAGCAGAGTAGCCGTATCAAGAGAATCGTGTGGTCATGGTCGTGGTCGGATCCCGAGACGCGAATAAGTATCGGTCAAGATGTGAGTGGGAGAGTATTTTTTACGGGTGCGGTGGGTGGCAGTATGGGTGTAGGTACAAAACGGGTACGACGCGTGAGATCTAGAGTCATCGTTGCTGACGATTTTCCGCGCTCCTGCCCATCATGCGCAAACTCGAGTGATCGCTGCAGAGAGACGAGCTTGCCAAAATGGTCAGAGACAGCAGGGTATTCTCGGCGTCCACGAGCCTCGTCAGGTAGTATGGGTACGGGTACAACGCAGGTACGGGGCACGATCCTCGAGGCGCCAACGGGCAAGGTCTCGACAGGTACGGAGGCAGCATTCAGGCAAGACCTCGCAAAGCGGCATATGAGCACGACTTCTGACCCGGGGGCGGCATACGCGGCACAGCCTCGAACGGGTACCAGAGGCAGCCGATGGGCATGACCTCGGAGGCGGCATACGGGCACGGGTGCGGAGGCGACATTCTAGCCTGACCTCGGGAAACGGCATACGAGCACGGCTTCTGGCACCGGAGGCAGCAACAGGCACCCCTCGAACAAGTATGTAGGCGGCATTTGAGCGCGAGGCGGCGTTCGGGCACAACATCGGCGAGCACGGAGGGCGGCATTCGAGCATGGCTTCGGAAGTGGCGTTACGGCACGACCTCAAACGGGTGCGAGAGGCGGCGTACAAGCACGATCTCAAACGGTACGCGAGGTGACATTCTGGCACGACCTCGGAGGCAGCGTTCGGGCATGACCTCAAACGGATACCGGAGGCGGCAGACGAGCAGGACCTCGAACGGGTACGCGAGGCGGCATTCGGGTACGACCTCGAAGAGCACAAGAGGCGGCATTTGAGCACGACCTCGAAGGTGGCATATAAACACGACCGAGTGCGAGAGGCGGCGCATGTACGAGCACGACCTCGGAGGCGGCATATGAGCCCGACTTCAAATGAGTATGGGAGGCGGCGTACGATTCGCGGAACGAGCACGACCTCGAACTGGTACAGGAGGCGGTGTATGAGCTTGACCTCGGAGGCGGCATACAAAGCCCGACCTCGAGCACGACCTCGGTGAGCAGGAGCGGCAGCATTTGAGCACGGCCTCGAGACGGGCGGGAGGCGACGTTGAAGCACAGCCTGGAACGGGAATGGGAGAAGTCATTGGAGCGTGACCTCCGAGGGCGAGGGCGGTTTCCATATGGGACGGGCCTCAATGAGGATGAGGAAGAAATCTGGGCAATCGTCATGACACGACGAAAGGTCTTGAGCCATGTTGCAGCAACGGGCGTTAGCAGCGGCAAAGGACGGTAACGATGAACGGTACATCCGCGGCAGTAGCGACGTGTAGTTCCATAACAGGAAAGTATGCACTACCCCGAAGAGGGTGGGGCAGGTCTGAACGAAGAAAAAAGGCGCAGATAATGCACGTAAAGTGAATGAAATTGATGTGGGACACATAAGAAGCCCCTCCCCCTGCGCAAGACCACACGGGGGAAAGGGCAGTACACGGGCAGTACACGGGCAGTACATGCGCAGTGGTTCGACCCCTCCGAGGCACGAAAGTATTACAAAAAGAAGCGGCAGGAGCATACCGCGCGCATGGAGAAGATAACGAAAACGCCGCGGGTACGCGCAGAGCAGAGGCATGGCCTGAGGATAGACTGGGGACCAGAAGCACAAGAAACAGCCAGAAGCACATATATGCACATCGAAAGGCCACATGGACCCATAACATGACGCAACTGAACGAGCGCGCGCGTGTAAAAGCTCGGCGATGTCGTAGGGAGGTGTACTTTTCCCAAACGCAGCACGAAATACTGCTGAAATGCCAGAGCCTCGTCATATATATCAAGGAAAAGGACACCAAAAAGAGAGAATTGCGAGGGCCACGAAGGCCCAAGGAGCGTGGATTATGCTTACTGGTGGTCCAACCGGTGATCTGAACCTTCCATCTACATCTCAACAAGCGTCTTTGTATGCCAGTCGACGCGTAGATACGTCCGTAGTCGTCAAAGTTTGAGTCAGTATGCTACTGCGCTGAGGAAGCCGGAAAGTCTTGAAACCGGGTAGACGGGTAATGCTTCGGGTACGAGAGTCGATAGAGCGATAAAAACGATGGAAAACGCAAGAAAAGACGGGAGGACCACGAGAAAAGACGGTAGAGTTGAGGACGTCGTGGACGCGAGCAGACTCAGCAGACAGAAAGATGTGACCGAGTCACATTCGCGTCACGACTAATCCCTCAATCTTAGCTTATCCTCTGTCGGATCGACCTTGGTGATCAAGAATACTCCGACTACGATCCTTCTATAACTACCATCTTTCGCAACACCCCTCAGTTGCGGGAACTTGATGGACTTGATTGCATTGTCTGGTTATTTGTTTCCTTTGACGCAAAAGTTGACCAAGTTTGAGGGCAAAATCAATGACTTAGACCTCTTCATCAAGGCTCCAAATTTAAAGAACGTATTTCTTTTTGGTGATCCGCCCCCCAGTAATCACCCATCCCCGCCTGCAGTCCCTCACAATTTCAGGCTCTGTCGATACCTTCTTTCATTCTTGACCATCTGAATTTGCCCGCTCTTCTCTCCCTCCATCTATCGAACATCGAAGAATCAAAATCTGTGGGGCCAGAGTGCCTTGCATCGTTCTTTGCCGGTCGACACCTCCCTTGCGCGCCCTCTCCATCAAAGTCTGGGATGCATTTGACGATTGGGCGCAATGTTTTTCCTTCGTAGATGCTACGCTCGAGACCCTGGACGTCCACTTGCCGTCCCACAAATTCCTGTCCAATCTTCGCCCGCATTCATAGCGCACCTTCATTCTCCTCTGTCAAACAGCCGGAGGAATTGGACGCTGCCCAACCTGAAGAATAAAATAATTTCACTCAAGTGTCTGTAATACGCTTTACATGTACGTCCCTGTTTTGAAAATTGTCTCATAAATACTTGTCCATTCTCTTTTTAGCCAAACTTTTTTGCACGAAAACTGAAGCCTGGTCTAATAAATTTTATTCATGCCAGTATCCTCAAAAAATGGTATGGCCGTCCATTTGACGCTTCATCACCAAAATTCATACAGATCCTCGACCTTGAGAAAGCATTTCGTTCCTTCGCTAATAATATGTAAGAATGTTCAACTCAAACCAAATCAAATTCAACCCCACATCTAGACTGACTTACATTTTGACCGGGAGAAAATATTTTGGATGCCAATGTATTTCTGCCCTGAGCAAGCAGATGTCTTACAACGAGCCAAAATTTCACAAACACCATATTCCAGCTCAATTAATGTATAATTTTGTTATCCTTATAAAATGCACCTAATAGATGTTGCACTTCACAGGCAGCCATGTTCAGCGAAATTTGACGACTCGGAGTTCAAAGCTGAAGATACCACACTAGTACAATAAAGTAGGTAGTCTAAAAGCAGATCCCTTCCCCTCAGCAGAGGCCACTGCCGCAAGCATTATCCACGTAGTTGAACGTCAACTGTCCGTCCGCCACATTGTTGTTGCCCTGTGGGAAGTAATAGGGCACACTTCCGCAAGTAGTACACCCATGGTCGGGGATGTAGGGTGCAAGCTGCTTGAGGATGCTGCCCCACGTTCCACCCGTCCCCTGTAGGAACGCGCATATTTCGTCGAAACACGCGATGTGCTGGCCATTGTCGTACCAGGCATCGTCGGAGATCTGCTGAATGTATTGGACCAACCTGTTGGCAATACCGCCCTCCCCGGTGATATCACACGCGAAGCTGCCGCGGCAGTTGATCCCGAGATTCGCGACGGGTGGGGTGACCTCGGTGCCATTGGCGGGAGCAGCGTTGGCGGTCGAAAGTGCGGCAACAAGGGCGATGAGAGCTGTGAATTTAACCCTGCAAATTGTCAGAAAGGTTGTCGCGGGCATATCCCTCTCAAGGAGCTTACATGATTCTGGATTTGAAGTGTGTTGGTGGGAGTGGGAGGGACTCGGTCAAGATTTCAATCTAGCGATGAATGAGCGATGAAAGTGAGAGATCTAAAGAGATTCACCTTCACAGGTCAGAGGGATTGAACTTCTGGTGGTCCAAAGAGTTGAGAGGTTCGTTTTATATGCACCGGGACGCTGCTGACGCTGAAATGCGATCCGCCAAGCCATCGACTTGGACGGAGGCTACCTTTCCAGCTGTCTGGGTATCCCATTGCGATACTTCCTGAAACAAGTGTCAGAAGCGGAATTTGTCCTTTACTCGCAAATTAATAACTGACCACTGTAGCCATTCCCGAGTCTATCGGTCTGTGGGAGAGTTCGGTTGGAAAAGAAAATACAACCATGGTTCAATTTGCTCGGCCGACGAAAACCGAATAAAGGCGCGTTTAAATAACGATTGCTGCAAACCGCAAATGATTGGAGTGCCTAGGCGCTTTTCGTGACCAAAGCCCAAAAGATCCCGGCCCTCAGGCTTGTCCGATGTATCTGGACTTCTAAGTTGGCTAACAATAGTTCATTGTATCGGCGTCTTGTGGGTAGCCTATAGACGATTAGCTTTTGGGGTCAGGGTCTCAATCTACAACCGTCTCCGAGTCCGAGATCGGTTGCAGATTTAATTTTGCTGTATTATTACTTGTTCAACTTGCGATAAATTTGAATTTATTTAAAACACCAATTCACCGTTGGTTAGACAGCGACCCACTAGCTCAACTTGAACCACCAATGGTTGAGAACGAATTCATTGATAGCGCGAATGGCTTTTCTTTCACCATTTTGCCGGCCTTTTTGGCACTGCAGAATATGATCGAGAACTATTACAGTAAGTAATGCCATTATTCGCGGATTAGTAACCGCAAAACACCGTACAGAAATTCACTCTATTCCCCGGTCAAATGCAGGATATTCTACCGTGTAAAATGGGGAGGGGTCTATCTTTCCTCAAGCACATACCCCCTTGAAGTTTCAACTAAAATAATGGGACTGGCAAAAATATATATGCGTTAAACGCACCTCGTGCTTCGTTGCACAGCGCTGCGTGAGCTTCCTTGTCTCCAGTCTACTAGTATTCCTTCCCATGGGCCCTGGCATTCCCCTCCTGGCATTTCCCCCGGGTAAAGTGGATTTGAGTTACCTCGCTCGTATTTCTCCGCCGCTCCGAGCCAAGCATGTTTCGAGATTCTTGAGATTTCCGCTCTGCATTAGAATCCCGAAACTGAGCTCTTGCGTGAGCCTGCTGTCCGGTTTTCCCGCGCTTAACCTCAATCCGCTCGTACCTCGCATCAAGGTTATCTCGGATTGTCCTTGGTGATCAAGAATACTCTGACTACGACCCTCCTATCACTGCCATCTTTCGCAACACCCCAGTTGCGTGAACTTGTCTTGATGGACTTGATTGCACTTAAGGCTCCAACCTTTTGTTTTCCATGTATGGATCTGGGCACAACAAATGGAAACAGTTAGAAAACATTTTAAAACTGTTTGAAACGGTTTATACACGGTAATTTCCAGGGTATCAGAAGTACTGACCTGGAGTTGGCAGTGCTCAGCCTCTGGGCTGCTGGATAACCAGATATTCCTCCGCTTGGGACCTTCTTTGTATTTCAGTTCGATATATTTATGAAATTCAGCTCAAAATGGTGCATACCATGGTCCTCGAGCCACCAAGACACTCGGGAATGGCCGCGGCGTGCTGTGAACTTGAATTCAGAAATGACCTAGTCCTAGATGAAATGGTCTCGCGACACTGGGAGTTGATGATTTCGGGAACCAATGCTATTAAGTTGAAATTAAACGTGCTCGAGAAGGTAAGTAAGCACTGCTCAACACGCCAAGCCAGGAACCACCGGAGGAACTGTCATATTCGGATCGTATCCCCTGTTCAGTTTTTTATGGGAGGCCAGAGCATGGATCTATGCTGTTGAGAGAGAGTCTCAAGATCTTGGAGACAGTCCTAGCCCCAAATTCAGGAGGGATTTCAGCGGAATTTTTGTTGGTAAAAGCGATTGCGTGCTCGAAATTTCTAAACCGTTTAAACCTTGTAGAAAAGGTTTACAAACTGTTTGAACCCAGTGGCATAAAAAACGGAAACAGAAACGGTTATAACCGTGTTTAAATGTTTATAAACAGAAAAGGTTGGAGCCTTAATTGCACTGTCTAGTTCAAGTTCTTTGTTTCCTTTGACGCATGCGCAATTGACCAAGTTTGAGGGCAAAATCAATGACTTATCATGGCTCCAAATTTGGTCGGCGCAAAGTGTTCCTTCTTCTACGATCTTGGTGATCTGCCCCCAGTACTCACCATCACCACCTGCAGTCCCTCACAATTTCAGGCTCTGTCGATACCGACCCAATCTCTTTCATTCTTGACCACCTGAATTTGCCCGCTCTTCTCTCCCTCCATCTATCGAACATCAAAGAATCAAAATCTGTGGGGCCAGAGTGCCTTGCATCGTTCTTCACTCGGTCGGCACCTCCCTGCGCGCGCCGTCTCCATCAAAGTCTGGGATGCATTTGACGATTGGGCGCAATGTTTTTCCTTCGTAGATGCTACGCTCGAGACCCTGGACGTCCACTTGCCGTCCCACAAATTCCTGTCCAATCTTCGCCCGCATTCATAGCGCACCTTCATTCTCCTCTGTCAAACAGCCGGAGGAATTGGACGCCGCCCAACCTGAAGAATAAAATAATTTCACTCAAGTGTCTGTAATACGCTTTACCACGGCGTCGATCAAAAAATATTACCTGGGAAAAATGGCCCTAGAACTCTTGTGTACGATTTATGGGCCGAATATAACCTCAGATAAGATAACAGTGATAGCCCAAATTTTATCTGTCAAAATTTCCCAGCTAATAGGCTGGATTTTACCATGAGATAAAGACGTGTAACAGCCAAGCTTTTTCCGTGAGAATGTCTAGTGGAAATAGCCAGGTTTTTTCCTCAGGTAAAAGTCTGGCTGTTACTTTTTCTTTGTTTTTCCTTTGTTCGGTAAAAGCCTGACTTTTACCGCAGCAAAGAGCCTGGCTGTTTCCGCCGGACATTCTCACGGAAAAAGCTTGGCTGTTACCCGTCTTTATCTCATGGTAAAATTCAGCCTTTTACTCAGGGACCTTTGACAGATAAAATTCAGGCTGTTGCTGTTATCTTATCTAAGGTAATATTCGGCCCGTAAATCGTACATAACAGTTCTAGGGCCACTTTCCTGGGGTAATATTATTTGATCGCTGCAGTGTACATGTACGTCCCTGTTTTGAAAATTGTCTCATAAATACTTGTCCATTCTCCTTTTAGCCGAACTTTTTTGCACGAAAACTGAAGCCTGGTCTAATAAATTTTATTCCTGCCAGTATCTTCAAAAAATGGTATGGCCGTCCACTCAACGGTTCGTCACCAAAACTCATACAGACACTTGACCTTGAGAAAGCATTTCGTTCCTTCATTAATATGTAAGAATTTTCAACTCAAACCAAATCAAATTCAACCCCACATCTAGACTGGCTACACGAGAATTACATTTTGACCGAGAGAAAATATTTTGGATGCCAATGTATTTCTGCCCTGAGCAAGCAGATGTCTTACAGCGAGCCAAAATTTCACAAACACCATATTCCAGCTCAATTAATGTATAATTTTGTTATCCTTATAAAATGCACCTAATAGATGTTGCACTTCACAGGCAGCCATGTTCAGCGAAATTTGACTCGGAGTTCAAAGCTAAAGATACTAGACTAGTACAATAAAGTAGATAGTCTAAAAGCAGCTCCCTTCCCCTCAGCAGAGGCCATAGCCGCAATCATTATCTACGTAGTTGAACGTCAACTGTCCGTCCGCCACATTGTTGTCGCCCTGTGGGAAGTAATAGGGCACACTTCCGCAAGCTGTACACCCATGGTCGGGGATGTAGGGTGCAAGCTGCTTGAGGATGCTGCCCCACGTTCCACCCGTCCCCTGCAGGAACGCGCATATGGTGTCGAAACACGCGATGTGCTGGCCATTGTCGTACCAGGCACCGTCGGGGATCTGCTGAATGTATTCGACCAAGCTGTTGGCAATACCGTCCACCGTGGTCGCGAAAACACAGTTGCTGCTGCCGCGGCAGTTGATCCCGAGATTCGCGACGGGTGGGGTGACCTCGGTGCCATTGGCGGGAGCAGCGTTGGCGGTCGAAAGTGCGGCAACAAGGGCGATGAGAGCTGTGAATTTAACCCTGCAAATTGTCAGAAAGGTTGTCGCGGGCATATCCCTCTCAAGGAGCTTACATGATTCTGGATTTGAAGTGTGTTGGTGGGAGTGGGAGGGACTCGGTCAAGATTTCAATCTAGCGATGAAAGTGAGCGATGAAAGTGAGAGATCTAAAGAGATTCACCTTCACAGGTCAGAGGGATTGAACTTCTGGTGGTCCAAAGAGTTGAGAGGTTCGTTTTATATGCACCGGGACGCTGCTGACGCTGAAATGCGATCCGCCAAGCCATCGACTTGGACGGAGGCTACCTTTCCAGCTGTCTGGGTATCCCATTGCGATACTTCCTGAAACAAGTGTCAGAAGCGGAATTTGTCCTTTACTCGCAAATTAATAACTGACCACTGTAGCCATTCCCGAGTCTATCGGTCTGTGGGAGAGTTCGGTTGGAAAAGAAAATACAACCATGGTTCAATTTGCTCGGCCGACGAAAACCGAATAAAGGCGCGTTTAAATAACGATTGCTGCAAACCGCAAATGATTGGAGTGCCTAGGCGCTTTTCGTGACCAAAGCCCAAAAGATCCCGGCCCTCAGGCTTGTCCGATGTATCTGGACTTCTAAGTTGGCTAACAATAGTTCATTGTATCGGCGTCTTGTGGGTAGCCTATAGACGATTAGCTTTTGGGGTCAGGGTCTCAATCTACAACCGTCTCCGAGTCCGAGATCGGTTGCAGATTTAATTTTGCTGTACTATTACTTGTTCAACTTGCGATAAATTTGAATTTATTTAAATCACCGTTGGTTAGACAGCGACCCGCTAGCTCAACTTGAACCACCAATGGTTGAGAACGAATTCATTGATAGCGCGAATGGCTTTTCTTTCACCATTTTGCCGACCTTTTTGGTAATGCAGAATATGATTGAGAACTACTAGTATTACAGTAAGTAATGCCATTATTCGCGGACTCATTAGTAACGGCAAAACACCGTACAGAAATTCACTCCATTCCTCGGTCGAATGCAGGATATTTTACCGTGTAAAATGGGGAGGGGTCTATCATTCCTCAAGCATATACCCCCTTGAAGTTTCAACTAAAATAATGGGACTGGCAAAAATATATATGCGTTAAACGCACCTCGTGCTTCGTTGCACAGCGCTGCGTGAGCTTCCTTGTCTCCAGTCTACTAGTATTCCTTCCCATGGGCCCTGGCATTCCCCTCCTGGCTTCCCCGGGTAAAGTGGATTTGACTTACCTCGCTCGTATTTCTCCGCCGCTCCGAGCCAAGCATTTTTCGAGATTCCCGCGCTTATGTTGGGACACTTACGTCGGATAAAGAGATATTCCTCCAGTGAGATCAATCTCAGTAAGCGTTGAGTAAACGCGCTTAGACGGACGACTCGATTAAACAGATTGTAGTACGTACACCCATCTACAGAAACAGAAAGACATGTAGAGTAACAAGATGACAAGAATAAAAAAAAGTAGCAAGCAGCAAAAAAAAGCGCTCGAGAGGGACCTAAGGTTACAAGATGTATGCGTGCGGATGCTCTACTACTATAATGCAGTGAAAATGATTGTCTCGTATCGTGTCTTATCGTGTCTATGATGGGGATGAAGGAAGAAATCAGTCCAACGATGATGCAATACAGTGGTGGGTATAGCAGACAAGTGGTGTATCGCGAAAGACTGACTGGGGGGTGCTCGTGAGGGTTGCCCGCGTCTATACAGTGGAGGAGTAATGTAGGTAAAATGCAATCAAGGAGATTAGGGCACGCGTCCATAAAGACGCGAAGATGTTGGGCGAAATAAGATATGAGGCAGGCGACGTGAGCAACGTGAGTGTTCATCAGAAACGGGGACGAGACGAGACAATTTTGGTCGTGAAAAGCAGCGGAGTAGACGCATCAAGAGAATCGTGTGGTCATGGTCGTGGTCGGATCCCGAGACGCGAATAAGTATCGGTCAAGATGTGAGCGGGAGAGTATTTTTTTGGCGTTTTGTGGGGCTTCTGTTCAGTAGAGAGGCGGTCGAGAGCGAATCGAGGCATACGAAGATGGGAGGAGGAGCATAGACATAGGGAAGGAAGCATAGGGAGAAGCGGGCCAGGTGGGTGCTTGATTTACCACCAGGAGTTAGATCCGCCTCCACCATATCCACCGCCCCCGCCGCCATACGACGACGGGCCGCCGGAGCTGTAGGACCGGCCGCCTCCGCCTCCGAAACCTCCCGACCCTCCACCTCCATATCCTCCTCCTCCTCCACTTCCACCAAGCCACCTCCCCCGCTCGAGGCGCGGTAGTCCCGCCCTCCACGGCTGGATCCACGGCCTCCGCCGCGCCCACCGCGCCCGCCGCGGAACGAGCTGCCGAACGAAGCCTCATGCGCGACCGTCTCCAGCCACGCGGGGATTTCCTGGTTCGCCTCGCGCAGGAGCTCCACCAGCTCGCGCACGATGTTCTTGTTGCCGCGGTTGAAGAACGCGGTGCTGACACCGGTGTTACCCGCACGGCCAGTACGACCGATGCGGTGCACGTAGTCGTCGATGTCACTGGGGAGATCGTAGTTGATGACGTGGGTGACGTTCGGGATGTCCAAGCCGCGGGCGGCGACGGCGGTGGCGACCATGATGGGCGTGCGGCCCGTGCGGAAGGTCTGCAGCGCCATCTCACGCTCGCGCTGGGTGCGGTCACCGTGAATAGAGGTCGCGGGGAGGTGGTTGGTCATGAGGAAGTCGCTCAGCATATCCGCCATGCGCTTCGTCTCGACGAACACGAGCGTGAGGCCGATCGTCCCTTCCTTGTGTCCGACAGAAGCAAGGATGTCAAGCAGGACGCTGCGCTTGTCGTTGTCCTCGACGTACTCGATCTTCTGGGTGATGTTCTCGGAGGTGCTTCCGACACGCCCAACGCTGAGGAAGACGTAGTCCTTGAGGAAGTCCTTGGCGAGCATCTGGATGTCGCGGGGAAGGTGGCGCTGAACATGAGCGTTTGGCGCTCGTGCACTCCGGGCATGTCCTCTCCCTGCACAATGCGGCGAATTTGGGGCTCGAAACCCATGTCAAGCATGCGATCAGCCTCATCGAGCACGAGGTACTTGATGTTGGCGAGGCTGATGCGTCCGCGCTCAATGAGATCGACGAGACGACCGGGGGTCGCACTCAGGAGATCACATCCGCGCTCGATGAGACGGAGTTGCTGGTTGATGTCCGCACCACCGTAGACGACGGCGGGACGCACCCAGGAGCGGTACGCAAACTTGCGGGCCTCATCGTGAATCTGGGAAACAAGCTCACGGGTAGGGGCAAGGATGAGAGCAGTGGGGAACGCCTTGCGGGAGCGCGAGTAGCCGAGCTGGGAGTTAGGCTGCTCCGGTGGCGCACGGGGGCCCTGGGTGAAAGAAGCCGAAAGAATGGGGAAAAGGAAACCGCCGGTTTTCCCAGAGCCGGTCTGTCAATAGATATGTTGATCAGTCTGATATTTTCATGATGTAGAGGGAGCGGAAGCTGACCTGCGCACATGCCATCAAATCTCTACCACCTGCGACGATGGGAATAGAGTACTTTTGCACGGGAGTGGGGTTGGTGTAACGGGCGTAGCCAATATTTTCTAGGAGGACAGGGTCCAAAGGAGGCGAGGTGAAGACGGTGACAGGCTCGGGAACATCTTTGCCGGTAGCCTCGACGGGAATGTCGTCGTATTTTTCAAAATTGATACCGGTGTGCTGCTTGGAGGGGTCGGCAGCGTCGCCGAAGAGCTCCTTCTCAATGCGCATGTTGCGCTGGCCAACAACGTGCTTGCCGTCTTTCCAGATACCAAACCCGAAGGTCTCACGAGGCTGCGACGGCGCCGAAGACCAGTTAGGAGTGGCGTTGGAAGAAGCGCCCCAGTTACCGCCTCCTCCTCCTGCGCGAGGCGGGGAGGTAAAACCGCCTCGGCTTCCTCCTCTGTCGGAGAAGCCATTCGAACCACCGTAGCTGCCGCGGGCAGGCGGGGTCGAGGAGCGGGAATCAGTCCAGCCGTTTCTACCGCGAATGAGTCAGCGGGGCCGATAAGAGAAACAAAGAGAAAAAAATACATACCCGTTGGAAAGGGTAGGGGAAGAAGCAGCCCGCTGCGCGTTCCGCATGTGAGGAGGAACATAAGCGGACTTTGTGAGTCCAAGATCAGCTGGAGAAGAAAATGAGCAAAAAAAAAAGGGAAAAAAGGCAGAGACGACGCACCGAATTGGGTCTCAAGACCCGTAGTGCCGTTTACGATTCCATTTGACATATTATGGTGAAAAACGGAAAGAGATGCTTTTGTAGTGTCGAAAAGAGAGAAAAGTTCAATCTAATGGTGATGGTCGAAACCAAGAGGGGGTGAAAATCAAAATTCGGTCCACGTGATACAGTGACCCCACAGTGCACAGCCTTCGATCTTCAGCGCATTTACTGAACTGCCACAGTTGCACCATGTTTCATTGTTCGTTTTACACAGGAAATTAACGGGGTCAATTCACAGACGATTTAAACCTATGTACTCGAAAAAATCGCAGTATAAGCTAAAGAACCTAAGAAAGTGCAGCTTCCAGTCACGTTTCATATGGAGCCGACCTGTATACTATATAGAAGGAAAGGGCAAAATCTGATTCAGAACACCAAACCATTGCAACAAGATACGCATACAATACGCAACACGATTGAATTCTGGTGTCAAAAATCGTGATGGCTCCAGGCAGCACGGGTGGCGGTGCAGTAATTGGTGACTCAAACCACAACCTTTTCGGAGCCCTTGAGCTGGGGAAAAGGCTCATAAGAACGCGCTGCATCCTTCTGCGCGTACATTTACCTCAGATACGCAGTTGCAATGGTGCGACCAGACCCGTCAGTCGTGTTTTCATAAATAGCTTGTCATGTAGAATACTCACTTCCGGTGATCTAGGAGAATCCATGGAGATATTAAGGATTTGCCTGTGGGGTTAATGTTTGCGGACCGCGCGGACGTATTCGAGGCTGGGCTGCATGGCCACCCTTTGGCCGGCATCTTTGGAACAAAGAACGACGGCGGCGCGTTCTCCATCGTGCTGAACGAAGGGTACGAGGATGACGAGGACAGGGGTGAAATTATGTGAGTTCTTTCAGTCTTCTTGGATGTGCGCTCCTTACCCCGCACAGAATCTACACCGGCGAAGGTAAGCCAGCTGCGCCGAGTATCCCGGTCGCGCCGACAATACATGCCTAGGAAAGGGCAAGCCCGAAGCAGGACAGGCGGTTTGTCTTTTTTATTTTTAACCCCCGACTGACACTCAACGTTCAACCTGAATTAAGCCCAAGCCAGGGAAAAATACCCAGCAAGGGTCGCAGGACATGAAATCCCCTGGAAACGCCGCCCTCAAGGTACGAAGCAAAGTTTACCTCTGCGTTTGCCAATTCGAATCGCGTCGCAGATGAACGTCGAGACGGGGTATCCCGTGCGCGTAATCCGTGGACCCAACGGGGCCATCAAGTATTCCCCTTTGAAAGGGTGCGTGCCCCCGCGCTCCAAAATAGCCCATTAATTCAAACAACCCAAATGCAGGTACCGCTACGACGGCCTTTACAGCGTCGAGAGGGTTCGTTGCTTGTTCCTTATGATGTTGACACTGAACGCTGATGCTGAGCAGGCCTACATGGAGGAAGGCAAGGCCGGATTCAAGATGTGTAGATTCGAACTCAAGGTTCTTTATTCCACCGCTAATTCATACCGTTCAACTTATTTATTTATGCCCACTGCAGCGCTGTGAGGAGCCCCTTCAGGTCCCGCTTCCCCTCCATATCACGGGCGAAGGGAAGTCCGACCTGTACTGGTCCCCTGGCGGCCGCGAGACGCTCGCAGTGGAGCGCCTCAACCGGAGCGCGCCGAACTCCCCGACCATTGGTACCACGCCGCGGACCTTCGAGCAGAAGAGGCAGGAGATCACAGGCAAGAGCCGGCTGCCGCCCATTAGTTTCAAGAAGAAAACTGCGGTCTGAAGATCTGAATGTCTGAGGGATCCATATTACAGCTATTGGCAGTACCGAAGGCGCGAGCAGAAAAAATTCTGTTTTGGGCTGTTTTCAGAGAATTCCCGATATCTCAGTCAGTTCTTACCCGATTCACATAAAAAATGGATAGGTATACTCAGCTAATTCATGCCGAATTAGTGATAGAAAAAAAGTAACAAAAATAATGCATATTCAGTGACCTGGGTTTGTGGGGCATTTTTGGGTATCATTGCAGTTTACAGGCATCTAGGCGAATCCAAATGATGTGGATTTTTGCCTGGTAATGCTACAATATGTTCTGAAAAATGCCATAGAATCGGGATCCTCAAAAGTTTGGTCTATCATGCTTGTAACCACATCGGGACAATGGGCAAATACACTGTAATCAGAACATTGTGATATTTGAATGAAGTGCTGAACTCATTGCAAATCGGACTCTATGACATTTTTCGTAATGTGTCAATGCCTTCCTTGACCAAAATATATGTCATATTAACAAGTCTATATGTCTATAGACAGCATTGATTCTTAAAATGCCCTGCAAACCCATGTCACTGAATATATATTATTTTTGCCACTTTCTTTCTATCACTAATTCGGCATGAATTAGCCGAGTAGATCTATCTAGTTTTCATGGGAATCGGGTAAGAACTGACTGAGATATTGGGAATTCTTTGAAAACATCCCAAAACAGAAAATTTCCATTCGCGCCTTCGGTACTGCCAATAGCTGTAATTCGTTCTCAATGTGTATTTGTAGGCTATCCTAATGTTGTACAGTGCTCAATAATACATCATACAGATGTACGGTCAAAGCGACTGATATGAGTGCCTGAGATGGTAATGCTTTCGTGGTTCTATTCGCTACAATCAGCCTGGAAAATATGGATATGGATACACGGATTCAATCCTCAGCCGCCTGCTTCACCTCCACCGCGTCCGCGATATTCCCCGCCGCGACGGCCTCAATAGTCGCTGCGATGCCCGCGGGCTCGCTCCCCGCCTCCGCACTCTCCGCGCTCGTCTGCCGCGCAGGCGGCTGCACCGCTTCACTGTCCGTCGTCCGCAACCACTCCATCTCAATCTCGACATCGATGAGCGCACTCCCGAGCCCAAGCGGGAAATCCACCTCCTTGCGCTTCAGCGTGAACTTCGTCGGGGCCTGCGGCGTGGTGCCAGTAGGCAGGGGCTGCGCCATGTGGAACGCGGGGACGAACCAGAGCCACCCGATGAAGACCTAGGGTGCGTCAGTGCGGGGACGCGGTGTTAGTTGTGTATAGAAGTACCTGGCCCATGTACACCTTGACGCGAACTTCCCGACCGGCATCAAGCACCACGCCCCGCTCTTTGGCACTCTGTGTCACGTCGTACATCGAGTTGGCTTCCGAGGCGGGGACGTCTATGTCGTCTGTGGCTAGCCCGCCTTCGGTCTGCGGCAGCGAGTCTCGAATATTCACCCACCCACTCTCCGATAGAGGATGCAGCGTATACGTCAATATTTTCCCTTCCTAGGACTTCTTTTGAGAATTGGACCATTATTTAAATTTTTGAAGGACTAACCTCGGTGACCGTCTTCGTTATCGAGCTCTCGCTCGTGGCCCCAAGCCGCGCAAAACTCCGCACCATCTTTGTCTTGTCCCATTTCCCCTTCTCGTCAAACACTTCCCGCAGTGTCTCCCCGTCCAGCCCCCCAGCATCCTTCCTCAGGCGGCCCATGTTTCCTCCCTTATCGCGCGTGTGCAGCTCCCAGCTCTCCAGCAGCCGCACAAAGTCGTCGTCGTACCGCGCGAGGGAGACCCACATGTTCCGCGGCCCGAAGCCTTCGCCTGGAGTGATCCCGCCTTGCCGAGGCTTGTGCGATCGATCATCGCCGACGCCGCGCGCACAATCTGCAGCTTCAGCGCGCCCGTCTCGTGCATGCGCACTGTGATCTGCGTCAGACGGACCCTGGGGCGCTTCGCCTGCCCGGGGGGCGCGGCCCAGAGGTGTGCGGGCGCCTCGTGCGCGAGGAGCAGCGCCCAATAGTGCAGCCAGCGCCGCTGGCTCGGGATGCTCACGCCCTGCTTCGTCTTCTCGCTCTCGCCCTGCGGCTTCATGCGCCGCGCGGTGTGCAAGTCGAGCACGCCCTTGAGCGAGTCTGTGAATGATTTCGTGGAGGTGGCGGTGGCTTCTGCAGCCAGGGACTCAGACTCGGCGACGGGCGCGAGCGGCACGGCGGCATCCTCCTCATGCTCTATTGCCTGCATCACGTCGTTGGCGCGGATTCTGGCCCACTCCGACGCGGTGTGACTGCGCTCGAGCTTTGGAGGCGTCGGCTCTTGGCCGGAAGAGAGCAGATATGTACATGCTAGGGTCCCAGACCTCCCCTTTCCAGCTAACGCGCGCACTTGAGTCGTCGGTTGAAATAAAGGGAACGCGAAATACCTTTACAGTGCAGAACAATCACTCGTTCTGGCGAACCATCCAGCCAATCTGACATCTCCCGCGCTGCAAGAGGCATGATTGCCAGCGGGGGTGCACTATAAAATGGTGTAACCTCCCCAGATGTGCACAAAGACGAAGCAGACGCACTGGTGGTCCGGGAAGGGGTACCGGCTCACACGTCCGTCGAAGAAACTCGGAGAGTACGAGTTTTCTCGGATAGGGCAAAAATTAAAGACCCAGAAATTCTTGCCGTGTCTATGTTCAAGAAACCTCTTTGCGTCGTCTCGATTGTTCCTGTAGAAGCTTTCAAGGCCTTCAGCTGGGTATCCCATTATTATGACCCGGTCGGTGAGGTAGATGAGATCTAGTTCAAGGTTGAGTTTCCCATCCTTGAATCGGGCTTTATTCCCAGAAACCAGACGGCGAATATAGTCAGTCATAGCAGTCAGAGCCTCCAAGAGTCCTTTCAAGCGAGAATGAGGTCTGGGTAAGAGTTATAGTAAAGGGAGTTCTGAACATCGTCATGATGCGTTCATGTCCCGATTAGGCATTCTTCGATCACTTACTACTACTAGCTCTTTCCGTCCATGTCACAATAAGTGTGTGTTTGTCAGGACAGGAGGGGCTGCAGTGTCTATGTAATACAATATTGCTGGGATATTTGGGAGAGTCTAGTTCTCTCCTTGTCAGTAGATTATACAAAAATTGCGTATAGTATTGCCCCGGGCAAAAAAAGAGGGCTGCTATGTCTTTCGGAACGAAAACCAGGTGCTTATTTGGGCACGTACTCCGGGATCCGGCCCTATGGCGCTCGGTGAGCATAATAATTTCTGGCGTCACTTCGCACATACCGAAAGCCAAGGCAACTCCCCATGCAGTCACCAACTGAACAACGTCCTGTGTGGAAAATGGTCTCGGCCTCTCACGGTGTGTGACGGCCTCAGCGGTAAAGGACGCGATGAAGACTATTATGAAGATGGAGATTACCCTGACGGTAATGGTGGGCTAAGTGATTGCAAGCGTAGAAAAGGGGGGAGCGTACAGTTGATAATAAACTAGCCGCTTGATCTGGGGTATAGAGTTTGGAATATATGCCAAGTGTGATATCCCTGGAGCCGCCGGGTATTAGAAGAGAGGAGGAGGAGGATCCAAACTTACTTGATGGCGTAGCAGCGTTTTCTCGGTAGCCTAATCGGTATGTAACATCGTCATTGTCATCCAGACTCTGGACGTCGAGCTCCACCATCTCTGGGGTCTCGTGCGTTTCACTAGTGGGAGCGCAGGAGTCCTCATCGAGCCATGGGCGTCCAACGTCCGCGATCTCTTCACTTGCGTCTTGTTTTACTACAGGCGAAAAGGTTGGGAAAGTTATCGAGGCGACCGAGGTGCTCCCGTCGTGCCAGGCACTCTGGCTTGGATTTGGAGATGGAGGAGGGGCTAAAGTTCGCTGTATGGAGATGGACTGCAGTTGGCGGAGAAAAGGCAAATGGAAGCTGAACCGGCTGGCTTCAGCTTTCGCAGGAAGGGTAGGAGACGGAGGGCAGGCGTCTCCATCTATCGCGAGCCCGGTTTGCTTATGCTCGCTGCGGCGCATTTGGCGAGGGAGTTCATTTTCATCTCGCCGGGAGCGTTCCAAATGTCTTAGAGTGCGCACAAAGCGTCTTGTGGAGGTCACAGAGAGATATAGGGAGGGGATTAGCCATATTATCCATGGAAGCACATATCCGGCAAGTCGAACCCTGTGGAAGGAACATCAATGGCGGTCTATCCAAACTGAGAAGCAATTACAATAGTGGTTCACTGGCGTCACAGTGCATGGCGTCGAAGGGCTGAACAGCATTGTACTTGATGATGAGACCAATTCGCAGAGCGGAAAGGACCAGAGGAAATATAACGACAGGAAGAATGTATATGGGACGCCATCTTAACGAACTGCTTCGAATGTATTAGCACAAAACAGAAAACAAAAAGACGACACGTACCGGGAAATGTCTCCCCACTGCTTAGGCTTCAATACGTGCTGGCTTACTGCAACCGTGAAAGCCAAACACATCCCTTGGACTATGTATAGACCTATGCTCATGAGGATGGTTTGTGCTGCCAGAGGAGTTTCTAAGCATCAGGGAAAATTGAGGCAACATGTGACAAACCAAGACAGAAGCTTGGGGGCATCCTGTATGGGTCCATTCGCCAGATAATTCCTAAACATAGAATGAGGTCGATATCGTTGCGACCTGAATCTTATTACTTACCGAGGCAAAACGCGCCTCCATGAAGAGTTAAACCAAGGGAGAAAACTAGAGGACCCCATCGACACCCAATCAAGGACCCAAGGGCCATGATCGTTAGCGAGGAGAGAATCGAGCCTTGAAGGGAATGAAATTTCGACATCATAGAGGGTTTACTTCAACTCACCGAGGATGGTCAAAGAAAACCAGACCACCTTGAGAGCGAACGGCAACATGGTGGGGGATTCCCCGAACCCAGTGTCGAGCGAACTGAAGGTAGTGGGATAAAGATACAGTATATAAGCGACCGTAATTTATGAAATGGACATCCTCACAGGCAACATCAAAAATTAGCTCAGGTGGCTCGGAACATGATTGGCCAGTGCCGACGAAGCCCGACGGGCAATCAAAGAACGCGCCTCGTGTGTATACACGTTCTCGGCCCGGAAAGGAGTGGAGAAAATTGAAAAAAAGCGGACCAGGGGGAAATTTTTATTGAAATGAAACAAATGAACTTGAAGAAAGTTGAAGCGCTGTCCGCGGTTGCTAAGGGTGCACAACTGCAAGGTCTTGGCCAACGGCCGCCGAAATAAGTGTTACCTTACACTGAGGTGCTCAATGCTCGTCGACCCTTAAAATTCACGCGGTATGTAGTTACCGGGGACAGTTCCTAGTTTGGTGTTCTTTTCCACAAAAATAGAAAGCGAGGAGAACATACCTTATTATGCGCTATGAGAAATAGTGGCGTTGAGGTCACTGAGGTGGTTTTCGAGCAAGGTATTGGTCGTGCAATAATGAGGATCTGTCCGAGCGGACGGAATACGGGCCGGCTGTTTACTTCTCTTGTCGACGGCATCCAAACCAAACAAACCACTTCCTCAGGCGATCATGGCCACAGCAACTGTGTCTCCTCAAGCAAGCCATTTCTTCACTGCACCAGCTGCAGAAAAATATCGGGGCGCTGTTGTGGAGGTACTGCTCAAGTTCTTGTACCTCTGAATCCCTGCAGAATTCCCTTTAGGATTTGCAACTCCCACCTGCATTTACCGTCCAATCCAACGAAACCATATCACGAGCGATTGAACTGGTGAACGATACGAATAAAGATTCAGTTTTTAAGCTGACTTTGGGCAGGCTTATGAACGAGATTTCTCCCATATTCCGTCAGAATACTTCCCCTGCTTGTATGCTCTGGCTGACACGGAAACAGTGTTTTAGACCGCCAACGGCGACCGTTAGGGTATATCGAGGTGGCCACATTAAAGGCGAAGTGGGAAGCTGGGAAAGCTGATGCGGTACGACTCGTTATTCAGAATTCCTGACCACCATGCAATACTCACCTTCCCTTGTTTACAGGGCGACAAAGTTGTTAATTATATGACCAAATTCAAGCGCACAGTGTCGCAACCATACACCATCATCACACCTTACACGCCACTCGCCGAGCTGGAGGAGTTTCTGAAGCATAGCATATTCGCTATAGGTCTGTGCTCCTCAGCTTCCCAGGACGCATCGTATTTATTTCCCCGTCAGTCACGGACCCCAGTCGCAAGTTCGTTGTGGCCTTGGCGACAACCAACGATCTGGAAACCTTCGTGTCGCGGCGCGGGTTCTGATACTCACTCCACGGACATTCGTCTCCCGTTCAACCGGTTCCCACTTGTATACAGGCTTGGAGTCTAGAGTGTACAATATCCTGTATTTTCAACTAATTTTAGGGCTCGCTGCAGTTCCTCATCCGCATCCTGCTATTATTGCAGAATTCGCCGACGTGCTCAGTTAAAGCCCTTCAACTTTGTTTACCCAACAGAAAATCGTAGCCTGACACATAGGCTCTTAGATCGGACACGGTACAAATATATCCTCATCTCTACAGTACATACGTAACCTCCTCGACCCTCGCAAAACAGAATTTCGCATGGCAAGTGCAGTTCAATGCCAACAATAGAAAGCTCTCTCTCTGCAGCCTGAGACCAAGACGCACGACCTCTAAATTCAGATGATATTCAAACCGGTTGTTGCTCGGTGTCTCCTTCCGCTCTAAGATATACTTGCAACCTTGTGCACGCCGTACTCCGTGTTGGGCCGGCCCTTGGATCCGAGAAGGCCGCTTCTGTCATTCCTCCAGTCATCACCAGCGCAGAGGCTGCTGTAATCCTTCAAAGAGCGTCCAACGAGCGCGCTGTACCACCGTTTAATCCAATACTCTTAAAGCTGTACACCGGCTTTTGCGTGTTTTACTCCCGAGCTATCTGGTTGTGCTCATTTTGACGGCTCTTAGCGTGCTACACGGACATGCGAACCCTTATTCACCCTTATTCTCCCGACATTCCGCGGACAGTTTTACGTATAATTTTGGTCCGCGTTTTGTTTAACTTGCCTATTTGGGAAACACAACGCCTCCGGATTTATATGGAGATTTTGAATCGTCGCAAAGTTTACGCCGAAACAAGCCTCTCAGAGTAACCCAATCGTTAACCTTGCGTATAACTTAACATAGCGGCGATGTCAAGTCAGTACGCCTCGATGCCTTTCTCGGTATTCCGATTTAGCAGTCGTCCTTTCAAGTCAACAATTTCAGCGGTGCAAGATGCCGCCCTAAGGAAGTAAATCACCTTCCATTCCACCTTCCACCATTAAATTCTGTCCAGTTACATGACCCGACAGTTTCGGCGACGATAAGACCACTATTTGTGTCGCGATATCCCATGGCACGGCGACCTTCTTGAGCGGGGTTCTATGCCAAGCTCAGTCAGGCTTTGCAGTGAGAAAAATGAAATTGAATCACGTCGCGAGCGCGCGATAGACAACATCGGGATCCTTCAGCGCCTCCTCCGCCAAGGGGGTTTTCACCCATCCAGGCGAGACGCAGTTCACTCTCCCCTTCGGCGCGATCTTGACGATCTCGTTCTTCAGCGACAGCGTAAAGCCGTACTGCAGCGCTAGGTTGTGGCCATAATTTCAACCGCCAAGAAAACAAAACAAAATGGAATGGCACCCACCGCTCTTGCTCGCAGCGTAATCCGCATGGTCGGCCTCCCCATACTTGCCAGCCGTCGAGCCTACGAAACATATCGACGCTTTCTCCTTCAGCGCGTCCGGCACCCCTTCCAGCTGCCTAAGATACTCCCGGGCGACCAGGAACGCGCTGGTGAGATTCGTGTCGATCGTCGTCTGCCATTGCGCGAGGCTCATCCGCGCCACTGGCACAACCGCGGTCGGCCATATGCCGTGGTTGATGATCGCGACCTGCACTGGCCCCAGCGTCGCGGCGCTCCCCGCAAGCAGTCGTGCGACATCCTCTTCGACGGTCAGATTCGCTTGCGCAGCAACAACCCTCGCGGAGCCAAATTCCGCGATCAGGGCGTCGAGGGTGGACGCGGTAGTGTTGTAGTGGGCGGTTACTTTCGCGCCTTGTTCTGTCGTATCCATGCGCAATTTAATATTTGGATTGCCTGATAAATGGGCGCCTCACGGAGAAATAAACGCGCGGTTTCGAGGCCAATGCCTCCACTTGCCCCTAAAGATCAGTATGGGTTAATACGGCGCGTTGGTGGTAAAACTGGGAAAGGGAAACCAGTGATAAGAACATGGACATCTTGCAATTCGAGATCCATAGGCTGAAGGCTGACGCTGAGGCGTCGAGGGTGAAAGAGAGATAGCTACCACACCCCTAAGTAGCCGACGCGTGGGAGTAACCAAATGGATCAACCGACAGCTTTCAACTCTTTTGTCGACTCTCCACTAGTTCGCAAACTTATCAGTGATCGGCCAGCATCCCGCCTCGATTCTCCTCAGAAGTCGCTCTGTGCCAAGTATCCTGGTCGAGAAATGCTGATTATCAAAAAATGCGATAGTAATGTGCGAGTAAAGTACAATACGTGCGTCGTGCGTCGTGCGTCCTATCGTCCATAGCATGCAACGAAGGCCATAACCGTGTCGTCAGGAATCCCACTCGGAGTCGCAGAAATTACGATAAAAACACCACCGCGAACACCACCCCCAGCACCGTCGACACGAGACTAACACCAAGCACCTCCGCACCGCTCTGAGTCGTCCCACCTGTCGCGCTCGCGCCCGCACTCTCCCCGCTCCTCGTTGCGCTGCCGGAAGCGCCCGACTTGGCTGCCGCACCGGTCACGCTCGCCCCGGCGGACGCGCTCGACGTGATCGTGCCCAGCGCACTGTACAGGTCCGCGCTGCTATACTGCGTGCAGCTGCTGCTCGCGGGCACCTTGGGGTCGTACGGCAGGGTGCTGATGGGCCGAGGCTCTCGGGCGGCTGCGTGTAGGTCATCACGGCGCCGTTCGACGTGTAGATCCCGGGAAAATCCTGGTTGTCGCCGCGGCAGGACTCGAAGGTGCCGTTTTGCGCGTTGTTGGGGGCGTTGTACATGCAGCCGATGCGGTCGTAGATGTGCTGGCAATAATTGGCCGCGTCGGCGCCGGAGGATCACAGGCCTTGAAGCAGAACTGGTTGCCGCCCATGAAACTGAGAGACGCGACGTCAGTGGAAATGAAGGCAAGCTGTCTAGCGTTAACTGACTTGTGCCATTCGATAACCTGGTCATAGGTGTCGTTGTTGTTGCTCCATGCTGTGGAATATACCAATCCTCCCAGAGGGTTGCCGCGGAAATCTAATTGAAAAAATTAAAACTGACGCGCCTACCAATCAAGGAGAGGCGTGTACGAACCAGCACCGTGCGGATCTTTGGAAAGAAGATGATCTTAGTTGACGCCGGTGTGTAAAATGGCTGGGACCATACCTAATTCGCCTCCAGAATCGTCCGACACCATGTCGATGAACCTCTGGTCGATGAATCCCACAACTTGCACGTAGGCGGGGGTCCTCATGAACTGCACGCCTTGGAGTGCTCCAGCGGGAATGTGACGCGTCCCGCGACCAGGCTTCGTGCACCAAGCGACTTCTTCCCCTCCGTGTCCGCAATGGTGCTATTGGGTTTCGGCGGTGCCCAAAGACAAAAATCTTGGCGAGGCGATTAGTTTTCACCTCCGAGTCGCCAAACTCGCGCTGTCGCGACATACCGTCCAAAGCGTTCAAGAAGGAGGTCTGACATAGGGAGCTCTGGCCCTCGGTAGTGGAGTTGCAGAGATTGTATCCCTGTTGGGAGCCGCGGATGAGGTTCGGGTCTGTATCCGCTTGATATGGCTGGAGCCGCCATGAGCCAAAGCATCGCGTAAAAGAGCGAGAAAAGGACTCACTATGCCTGTAGGGTACGCGAAATGTTTCGAAACCAAAGGTGTCGCGGGATACGTGCTTTCTTGAGCGTTGACCCCAGTTAGAACCGCGGTTAACAAGAGAAAAGCGAGGCGAGGAAACGAAGAAGAAAGAGTGACGGGGTACATTTCGCTGATCTAGAGGGAAGAGAAGGTGGCGGGAGGAGGGAAGGAAGCTCGAGGCCTCTAGGAGAAAGAGAAGGAGGAGAGTAAGTGGCGCCAAATTTACAGAAGCAAACAAACTTATCGACGTGTAATGCACTGATTCTCGGTCCAGCCCGAGCCCTCTACGCGTTTAAAGGGCTTAGGGAATCCTAAACGCGTCCACGAACGCGTCCAAGACGCGAGGCAAAATAAAAAATATTCGACTTGCGAATTTTCAGAAAATCAGCACAACTTGACATTTCTCAAGATACGCGTCTACTAAACTTTCTCATTGATCCTCGTTAATTCATGGACCTGAACCTAGAGGAACCTAGAGGAGCCTCCGGCGGTTTTCGTCAAATTCTGGCAATTCATCATCTCCACAACCCAAAGATATCCGTCCAACGCCTGACTCTTGCGGAGCGGAAGAAAATTGCACAAGGTTGAAGGAAAGAGAAGAGGCTATTCGAGCCTTGACGCGAATATGAATGTGGAAGGAGAGACGGTCTTGCCAGGGGATTCAATATTTACGCTCAGAAAGATCTACTTACAGATCCACAGGAAGTAACATCGACGGAGCACTACTACTCTGATCCCAACGCTTCCTGGGGGTGATTAACGCTTGGATCTGCGCGAAACGAAGCTAGAGCTAAAGCTAGTCAAAGCGATTCGGCTTTGGACCTGAAGCACTCTTTCTGATCTCGCGTCGCAAAGGAATTTATAAAAAAGCGCATGTTCCAAAAAACGAGCCTAGCATGTGTGATTATAGAATTATTTCCAGGTTGCCCGCACTTCCAAGCTTTTCGACGTCGTTCAATTATCGTAGACGTACTGAAAGGAAGCGGTTCCGGTTGAGGAGTCGGATCGATCGATCACTCTTTCTCAGCTCTCACCCTATCATTGCACCTATGGATGAAATCGAGCTGCTGCTGTGCCAAAGAGAGTCTATGGTTTGCTATGACTCTAGCAAGGAAATCGCCAATGTTTTCGGGCATTCGGGGTGGAGGGCACTTGAAGAATCGAAAGTTGCTTATATGGCGTATCGAACCCTGAGGGCTTTAGCCCTGGCGGAAGAAGAAGATTTATGGAATCTCTATGGATCGAGCATCTCAAGGTGGCCCGGGTTGGGAACTTCGACCTGTATTGAAGACGCATTCGATAACGAAAGGCGATTCGTTGGAGATTACCGTCAACAGATGGCGGGAACGGAAGAAGAAACCATCCTCACATTGATACGAAAGACGCTCGCCAGCGTAGAACTCAGCTTCATACGCTACGAACAACTGGAGTCTTTCGCAAGCACATGCGTGTCTGCCAGTGTCGATGATCCACGCCTTGACAGCCTCGCATTCCATCACCGAGTCGACGAAAATCTAAACAAGATTTTCCTGGCCCCATATCTCCCGCAAATGGAGAATTGGCTGCTTGAAGGGCTAATTGCCAAGAACGAGGGCCACAACCCTGGAGAGGATCTCGATGTCATACTTCTATCAACGGCGAAAGCAATTGTGCATGAAACACGACATCTGGTTGGATCGGTGGTAATCCCAAGGCTCTTTTTGCGCCTCCACTGAGGGATCAGCCAGGCACCCAGCTTTTGAGCAACGCCACGGAGAAATTCGTGGGTGAACCTGGAGAGTACTTCGAGGTCTCCCGCTTTGGCACTTGCGCCGGCGCCTACCTAAGTAAGTATTGAACTGAATGATCGATTTCGATTGATATCTTACCCGAATCACAAGTCTCATCAACAAATGTCCCTCAATACTCAACCGTTAGGCTTCGATTTTGCGGGCGAATGGGGACTGCGGCCACGTCTCCAATTGCCCCCCTCCGACGCCTCTTCGCCCATTATGTCAAACAAGAGGTCGAGCGGGCCAGAGCTGGGACATTTCACCAGTCCCAAAGGTTCTTCTTCTTGGACTCCACGAGAATGTCATAGGGACGCCCACAACAGCGAGGGCGCTGGAGGGGTCTGCTGCAGCTCCCGTCTTCCTCAATCTCAAACGTCTATCCGACATTGTCTTATTGTCCGGATCAAGTCAGCGACGGAGAACCAGGGGACGACATGGAAAAAGTTAGTTGTGCTCAGACAGGGTACCGCAACTACTCTGGGGTGCTACGTACGTGACCTCAAAAATTGGCAGACAACAATTGACACTCTTTCAGGTGGCCGCAGCACATAAACACCTAGTCATTTATCTTTGTGAGGACGTTTCCGCATACGGACTATCATGCATACATAAATATTCATCACGGACGACTATTAGTAGTACCTCGCTTATTTGCTTTGGCACGTAGTAGATTTATTATTTGCATGCATTTCAAAGTAATAGGAGCCCAACTCTCGCTTGCTTATCGATTCCGTACGCCTTTTGAGGTGGCTGTTCAAGGATATACACCACAGGAAGTAACATCGACGGAGCACTACTCTGATCCCAACGCTTCCTGGGGATGATTAACGCTTGGATCTGCGCGAAACGAAGCTAGAGCTAAAGCTAGTCCAAAGCGATTCGGTTTGGACCCGACGCACTCTTTCTGATCTCGCGTCGCAAAGAAATCTATAAAAAAGCGCATGTTCCAAAAAACGAGTACACACATATACATAACGTGCGGGTTCTATACATACAACAGTGCATTTGGCGGTCCCGATTCAAGTTAAAAGTCCATTCGAGTCCCCTCCCCATCATGGCTTGATAGCGATCTTCAGCGCGCCCCTGCTGTTCATCTTGTCCAGCGCCTGCTGGTAGTCGTCGAGCTTGAACACGTCGGTGACCATGCCCTTGACGCGGACCTTGCCGCTGTCGAGGTACGCGACTGCGCGGGGGAAGCAGTACGTTTGTGAGAAGGAGCCGATGATCTTGATCTCGTCACCGAAGATCTGCGAATCCAAATCGTAAGCAAATTAAGTAGATCACAGCAGCAGCGGGAACAGACCTTCGACGGCGGCCAGTGGACGCGCGCCTTGTTCTCGTACACGCCGTAGATCATAAGGGTCCCGCCCCTGCGCACATAGTTGATGCTCTCGTTCGCGAGCTTCTCCACACCGGTCGCCTCGACCACCACATCGAATCCATACGGGTTATCGTCCTTGAGCTTCTGCCACTGCGCCTCGGGGTTCTGGCGATCGAGCTCGATGTACTCGTCGCCAGCGTCCAGTCCTTCGCGATGTCCATCTTGATGCCCTTGTTCGCCGCGATGACGACGCGCGACGCGCCGTTGAGTTTCAGGAGCTGTGCGAGGATGAGGCCGGTGGGGCCCGCGCCGAGGAGGAGGACCTCGATCCGACGGCGGCGCGAGTTTGTCCAGCCCGTGGATCGCACATGCGGCGGGCTCCAACAGCGTCGACTCCTCGTCGGTCAGGTTGTGTATCTTGTACAGCTTTTTCTGTTGGCTGCACACGACCCGTTAAAAACTCATTTTCTTTCAGAAAAAAAAAAAAAGACGACTAGACGATGTATTCTGCAAACCCGCCATCCTGGGTCACACCCCGCGCGTTGAAGTCCTCGCACAGCAGGGACTGGCCACGGCGGCAGTAAAAGCAGTTATCGCACTGAATGGATTCCGGAGGTAAGTAAATGCGTGGCTGTGTAAGTGAGGTCATGGCGCGACGCTCACAGTAATTCCGACGTCCGCGACGCAACGGTCACCAATGGCAAAGCCTTTTACGTTCTTGCCCATCTCGACGATGGACCCGATGGCTTCGTGGCCGGGGATAAGCTGTGACGCGACCGTGAGCGCGCAATTGAGGTGAATCGTCTAGAAAACCTACTGGGAATTTCGAAATGAATTCGCCTGCGCGTTAGAAGGTAAGTATGAATAGCGAGGACAGGAAATATGGACGCGCCATCGTGGATGTGTCCATCTGCGTTTCTGAATGAGCGACACGTCCAAGACAAAAAGTAGAAACGCGTACCTGTGCCGCATACACCACAGCAGCTCACTGGAGTGAAACGGGTTACTTGGAATACATACGCGAGGAACCAACGACGTACCTTTGAGCAGGACGTCGTCGTCGCCGACGGAAGGGATGGGAACCTCTTTATCTCGAAATCTTGGGCTGAAAGACGCGATTAGCGACGCGCACGGACCTATACATACTCGGAGTATATGCTTACTGCGTTGTACCACAGAGCTTTCATTGTTCCCTTCATGATGATAGAATTGAGCGGGTTTGGGTTGGTGGTGGAAGAAGGAAAGAATTGATTTTGCTGCTTGTCTACGCGGCGTTCTTATAGCGTATCCCGGACTCGCCACGTGGATCCCCGTAAGGTCTTAAATCGCAAACGTAAACCGGCCAATCCTGTACCAAGTTTCGAGGCCAACGGAGCCCTATTTTAATTGCCAGCTAATGATATTTGCATTCCCGACAATTCTATTTAAATTATACTGCTGGCGCTCCGAATACTGGCAATTCCTGGACAGACCGGACTCCGTGGATTAATTATCCGGACTCGCATGACGTCGACGCGTTCGACTCCAATCTTCCACAGAATCAGGCTGCAGATGGTCGAGATAAATAAAGGAGATAAAAGATGCGCGGTGACGTAGGTAGATAATTGATTTCGGTTAGCATCAGGTCGAATCGATAACCGATGCCCAGCAAAGGCCGGCAACCGTGACCAAGTAGGACCAAGTTGCACACCGCGTAGAGACTCTACGTCGTTCTTGGGTGCATGGTGGACCACGAGGATTATTCCGTCATCATCGAGGCAGAGAAGAAAGTTGAAAAAGGAAAAAAAATTTTTGACAGGCAGAACTTGGAGAAGAAAGGTTCTGGTTACAAAATCCAACCGATTCCAGTGGCCACGGAAACGCCGCTCATCAAGAAGGGTGGAGACTGTTGAATGTCGACTCCTGCACAGGACAGCGAACACTTGGTTACGGAATGGCCGCTGCCGTTGTATGCGGGGTCCGGGTTCAATGGATAGACAAGAATCAAGTGGACAAAAGGAATACAGGGCACAAAGTCGAAAGATAAGGGAGGCAAAGATTTGGAGTTTTTGTCGGAAGATAGGATTTTTCAGGCCAAGAACTTCTTGCTCCTTGTCCGGAATTTCAGGCCGATGTAGCGACTGCTAGCGTTTACCGTAAAGTTGACGGTAGATTGTAATTGCAAGTTAACGCACAGAAGAGATATGTAGTTAACCCAGAGACGCTAAAAGGATCGACTTGTCTCTCTTCTTGCACAAGGTGCGCTGGACGAAAGCGTCAAAAGACGACCAGAATCAGATTCGTTATAGGATCTTTAAGTTCAAGTGTTCAACACAGGGAAAAATCCAGGATTTTTCGAGAATCTTTGAGGAGAGCTGACAGGTTTTCCGGGCCTTGAAAGTTGAAGGTGTTCGAGACAAGCGTGACACAACGCGGTAGTCACCTTCACATGACATCGTGACATCGTGATATCGCTTCTCTTCCTCTTCCTCCTCCGCGTCCAAACCGGAAATGGAGGGCGTCTCCCTTGCCATAGATGCCTCAAAAAAGCCTGCTCCAAGAGCAAAGACGACGCCATCGTTTTGGCCGTTAAGGAGCTGAATTCCATTCTGAGCGCTCTTGTGAGTTTGACTTCACTTCTGCGATATGAGCTTGACAAACATGTGTACCAGAAATCATCTTCCACCAATCCCCGGCCAGACTTCCAAGATTTTTGGCAATCTGACTGCCCTGTATCCCGCATTCCCGCTTCCGATGTGCCAATTATGTGCAAACGTCCTCACCGCGATATACCACGAGAAAGTCAAGCCAGCGTACGAAGCCGAAGATTTCAAGTTCCAGTTCTCGTGGGAGGTCGCGCAGAAGTCGGTCGTGTCTAGCGTATTCGTACGTTCGGCGCTCTCACAATGTAGCAATGCTTGAACGACTATACAGGATTTCATCGATCAGAATCCATCAAGTATGTAGTGTCCTCGTAATCGTTCATTCCTGACCCTTTGGCAGAGTCTAACAAAACCGTCGCTGGAAACGCCCTCTATCCCACAATTTGCGCCATGTTCTATCCTCCAGTAACGGTGCTGAAGTGGACGAGCACAAGTCTGGTCTTCAATGTGCGTTTTCCCTGGATATATGCGCGTTTTCTGACTTCTGGAAGGTTAATCTACTGCTAACCGAAAGTGTAACGAACCATCCAGACAATCAGAGCCGGCTTCGGTCTGAACAGCTCCTCGGCCCGTAAGTGACCTATATTTTGTGACGCAGGCTTCCCTCTAACGTTTTGCATCATCCTAGAACGCGTATGGGATGCACACTTTCTCAGAGCAAGGGTAAGGTCGATTTTTGATGTACCCAGTACTCACCTCATTCCTATGCGCAGACTTTTTGGTCGTCGATGCCCTCCTCGCGCTGATCGGGGTGCTCCTGCCTCCGCGCCAGACCCGAGGCGCAGTGAATTCGTGGACGCCGTCTTCACGCCAGAGCTCTTCCCCCGCAACGCCCAGATAAAGAAGCTCATCGCCGCGTCGAGCACGGACTGGGACCCAGTCGGCACCCAAATCATCAATGAGTGCTAGCTAAGTCCGACCTGTCCTTGTACGTCGCTTCCTTCCTCCAGTTTCGTTTTCTGCGCATTGACTGGCCACGGTACATAGCCCCCAGCCATTTATACCACCGGCCTCCGCACGAGCACTCCGCTGCCTGACGTCGTCAACCCGCTCTACATCGACAACCAGGGGCTGTTTGCGAACATCGAACAGGTGGTACGCCTTTCCCTTTTTTATGTTTGATTGAAAGCACAGACTAAGCTGGCGCAGGAGGGGGCGTTCGACTCTTACCAGGTGTCTTTCAGGACCATCGAGCGCATCAAGATCGGCGGCCCCGGTGGGTCCTCCACGTCCGTAGCGATAAACCTGGCGCGGAGCCCCTCGTTGGCCCCGGCTCAGAGGCGGACATGCCGAAGAAAAACTGCACGATGCAGTTTCAGCTCAAGAACGCGGATGCGGGGCGGTTTTTGGAGACGCTCAAGGCAAGGGGATTGGTAGGTTTCTTCGTCAATTCAATTTGGAGAGAAATCTGAATCTGAGATGGGGGAATGTAGAGCAAGCTCATCAGCGACACGAAGGTTTCCAAGATCGCGGAGGGGCTTAACTTGGAGTTCACCTCGAGCGGCCGGAAGCCCGCGACTCAGGTGGGGGTGCCCGCATTCTGTGAATCTTCTTGATCTAATGGGAAGTATGACAATAGCAAGAAAAGGTCGCGAAAGTGGAGCAACGTGGGTTTCATTCATTTGCCACCGGTACAAAGCAGACGCTGACTACTGGCCCAGTCTGGCAGTCCAACGACACCGGCCGCGGCGAACCGACCTCCCCTCTCGTGGCGGTATCTTCCAAGAGCCGGGCCGCAAGCAGAGCACCTCTTCAGCAGCAAATTCAGACTGGTACGATGCTAGTTCGCAGCACGAGGTGATCTTCGGCGACGACCTATCCGACGTGTCCGACGACGACGAGAGAAAAAGAAGGCACTACCTCTAAACCGCAGCCCCCCGCACCGAGGCTCCACCGACGACCACTCCGGCGGCGGCATCCTCGTCCTCGCGCCACCGCGTGCGGATCATCCTGGATTCCGACGAGGAGGATGCTGCCGCACAGCAGCCCCGCAGGGGCAAAGGCCTCCTACGAAAGAGCGCGATGAAGAAGCTTGCCGTCGAATCTGACGACGAGGAGGTCAAGGAGAGCCAGTCGCCCCCGTCGACGAACGCCATGGACCAAGATTTCGAGCCGACGCAGCCGGAGGCCGTCGAGCGCGTCGCGAATGTGCCCGCACGCGTCACTCGCGGGGCAGCGAAGAAGAACCCCGCGCTCGGGACGACCACGGAGGATCCAGTGGAGAGCAAGCCTGCTCCCGCGCGTACTAAGAGCTCCGCTGTTGTTCGCGATGCTGTTGACGTTCCTGAGCCTGTTCGCTCCATACGCCGTCCTTCTGCGAGGAGGTCTGGCCTATCGACGATGAACTGTCCATGTCCGAGGATGAGATCGAGACCACCACCGACGCGAAACCCTCCGCAAAAGCAAAAGCTCAAGAAACCTCTGCCGCCGACGCGAAAGCCAAGACGCGTTCGGACGAAAAGGGTAAGCCCCTATTTCTTGATTTCCAATTTTGGCGCTGCTAAAGACTTTCAGCGTCCACGACGAAAGGCAAGACCGAAATCGCGAGCAAACCAGCTGGCACAAGAGAACGAAAGCGGACGACGATCAAGACGTTCCTGAGGATGAAGACGCCCCCGTGCCTGACCGCCGGCCGACGAAACGCTTGCGCGGAGCGACGGTCCCCGCGCTAGAAGAGCCCGCTCCACCTCCTCGTCGGGAATCTGCTGCTGTGTTCGGTACTGTGAATCCTGCGCCGGCGAAGAAACGCTATGGTGGCAAGAAAGGCCGAACTTCTCCCGCTCCAGACCGCGCTGCTGATACTGACATGGATATTGACTATGATGAGCTCCCTGCAGCGCCATCGCCGCGCCGCCGCCGGTCGCAGAGAAGGTCGCGAAGGCGGCAAAGCAGGAGTCTGGTGTGAACGAGACGCACAAAGGTCGAGTCGCGGCAATGAAAGGAAAAGCTGGGCAGAAACCTATAAACCGAACCGACCGTTAAGGCGCCCCCGAAATCGAGCAAGGTCGCTCCGCCCGGAAAGAACAAGACCAAAACGCAGACTGCGGCAGCGACGACAGTGCCTGAGGTCCGATACGTTTGAGCCCGCTGTCTTGATTTTATTCACATTCGACCGCAGGAATCCGAAGACGAGGCCAAGCCAGCTCGAAGATCGACCCGAACGACCAATGCGGTGAAGACGGCGGAGGTGAGTTGTTCGATGGTTCCTCTCTTCATCGCTAAGGAGACGACAGCCGATCGTGCAGGCCGACAGACCCAAGCCAAAGCCCAAGACGAAGCCGGAGAAACCGCAAAAAGCTCCTTGGGAAGACATGCATCTGCGGAAGAAAGACGATATCGATGCGATCATACTAGACGAACCCCCAGCAGGATCAGACATGTTCGAAGAGTACTACGTTCCGTTAAAGGCGCGTACTCTCATGGCTGTCGATTCGACCCGTTCTGACTGCACTCACAGGGTTCGGCTGATTCTCCTATTGCCCAAGACGATGTTACAATGCTTGACTTGATTCAAGATGCATCCCCTAAAGCCAAGACAGTGCGACTCGAAGAAACAACTCATGTTATTCCCATTGATTTAAGCTCCGCTCTTCTTTTCGATTCAACGTCCGCTCTTCCTCTCGATTCATCGTCCGCTCTCCAAGCCAGTTCGACCTCCGCTCTCCGTGTCAACTCTGCCTCCGCCGCTGTTCCTCTCAATTCTGCCTCCGTTATCCCTGTCAAATCAACCTCCACTCTCGCTCTCGATTCAACCGATGTTCCTACCATCAACTCAAAGTCAGCGACAGTCAAAGTCGACCGCACCACTCCAATCCGTCCGCAAACACACTCTCCTGTGGCTGCATCTGAGCCAGTACCTGCCCTTCCACTGACGAAATTCAAACCCGAAGTTCCTTCGCGTCCGATGAAACCTGTTTCTTTCCTTCAAAAGGTGGCCAGTCCATCTCCTCCACCAACCCCACCCAAGCATGTACATTCGAAGAAGACTTCAACTCCGTTGCCTCCATCCCCGCCGGTACATTACCGCCCTTCTCCAAGATCGCCCGTTCCTCCAGCCCGCCGTAAAGTTGCTACTGATTCTCCGTTTCCGGAGCGCGTGTACCACACCGTTGCTTTCGCGCCGTCAAAGGCTCACCTTCGCCTCCCGTCCAGCGAAACGTTCAATCCAGAAGGACGGCAAACAGCCACGGTGTGTGTCCAGATTCGTGGCTGCCAAGTCCTGGACTGAGACGATTACAGCTTACGAACGTACACCCAATATGGGACGCCCTGCGCGCACATTCGGTCGTGCTCCACACAAATACGACGCGGACGAAAGGGACCACGATCATAAGCGCAGTCGTAGCCCCATGCAGGGCATTATCGAGGTGAGCTATGTCTGGCACGGAGGAGAAAAGGCACTGACATCCTTGTTTTAGATACTCAACGAAATGCAACAGGTCATTGTGGAGAACGTATCACAACAGTTCGAACACGTCAAAAAAGATGTGCGAGTTGGCCGAGACACTATTCTCCGAGGAGCTGCTGCGAGCCTCGAGAGCATGTGCACAGAGAGGTGTGGTGTTTCCATTTCGTATCGTCTAATGTCTAAATGAAGTACAGCGAGGGTCATTTTAATACTCTGGTCGACCTCGAGGAGGATTATGCCGCTTATCATCGCAAGATCATCCTCAGCATCGACGAGATGCAGAAGAGCGCCGAAGTGATGTCCAGTGCGCTGGGTCAGATCGTCCAGCACCACGACCGCCGTAGTCTTTCCAAGAAGCTGCCTACGACCCTCTTCACGCTTCCTTCCATTCTGCGGAACCCTGTCTTAGCCCTTTGATTCCCTATTATTCATGATGTTTGTATTCCGCTCCATGGACCACCGAATTACATCTGGGACACAGACGCTCAGACGGTTGTCTAGTGAACGTCCAACACCGAGAACATTTTTCAAGCTGGGCTGGCCGGATTCGGATGGTCAAATCTTCTTCGCACGCTGTCAAAATATAAGTGCAAGCCACCCTCTTCGCGATAGAGTACCCACAAGGAATTGCCATGTTAGAAATGTACACCCATTCAGGCGACGTTGTACCAAGAGACCCTTCATCGATCAAAGTTGCGTCTGAGGTGATAAACAGATTTTTCAGGAACTTCTCTGAAGGTAAAATGAGCATAATGCGGATGAGGCAGTGAAGAATCAGACCTTCTTCGCGCAATAGGCCTATGAACGGTGGCACTTTCTCTAGATCGGCTAGATCAGGGATAAGGAGTTCAACCTCGGCTTCCAAAGAGCTCTTGATCTTTCCTGGAGAAGGAAATTCCATGTTAAATCGCAATACGTTTTCCCATCAGTACTGAGCGTACTTATCCGCTCTGGCGCTCTCAAGGCCGGAAAGCACTGCGGTCCGCAAGCGAAGTAGCAGTTTCATCTCTTCGTTCGCTTGAGGGTTGTTCCATTCCGCCCCCTAGCAAAAGTCAATCATGAGACTACAACTGAGATGGGGACTCAGAAACGTACCAAAGGCTGCCATTGGGACATGAATATCGACGACTTAGTCTCGTTGAATGCTTCGTGGATTTCCTCTGCAAGATGCGGCACAATAGGCGCCATGATAAAATTCATGGTGGTAAGGACCTGGATAGACGTAAGTCAGACAGAGCGAATCGATACCATGTCGAGGGCGCGCGCCTGTTCCAGCACAGTAACTATTGCTTTCCGCTCAAAGCTGTCCAAGGCATTCGCATACAACCCATCCTTAGATATATCGAAGTAAAATGAGGAGAGAGTAACGTTTGCGAAATTGCTAAGAGCTACGACGACTGAATAGGCATTAGTACACGAACGATAGATGCAGAAATTAGACACCTTTGGCGAAGTTGAACTGAGAGTATCCCTCGAGAGCGGTTTGTTCGAGAACGTACAGCTCGTGCATTATGTACAGATCCACCTTGAAAATTCGGAAGTCAAATCTATGAAAGTACGACTTCTGGGGACGCACCAGGGTCATCGCCGACTGGGGAATTTTTTCCACCTGGGCTCGAGTTTCTACGCTTCCAATTTCCCGAGGATGAAACGCGCTGTGTTCCGTATTTTGCGAACGGCCTCTGCTGCTTGCGCAAGGACCACGGGGCCGAGAAACGCATCGTTCCAATAATCCACCGTCGCAACCCAGAAACGCAAAACATCGGCGCCGTAGATGGGCTCTTTCTTCAGGTCCTGTGCGAACTAATGAGACGCGAAGAGAAGAGAGAAAGTTCGCCATACAGGACCCCCATTCACAACGACCATTGGACTGGTTACATTGCCGAGCGACTTGCTCATCTTCTTCCCTGTCTGATCTAGGACCATCCCGTGTGTGATGAGAGTCGCGTACGGACTTGATCTGGGCTGCGAAGTCGGAGACGAGGCGACTGCGGTGAGCAGTTGGCTTTGGAACCAGCCGCGATGCTGGTCGGAGCCTTCGAGGCACACGTCCGCCCGCGGGGCACCGTTATCTCGCTCATTCAGCATGGACCACGAGGTCCCGCTGTCGAACCAGACGTCCATCGTATCCGTGCCTTTACGCCAGACCTCATCCACCGCAACACCTTCTTCTCGGAGCGCCGCGGGGACGAATTCCTCGACGGGACCCTCCCACCAATATTCGATCCCTTTCTTGTCAAGGACGGCTAATATGTGCTCCAAGGTGGGTGAATCGAGGACGGCCTTATCCGTGGGGATGTGGTACAAAGCGGGGATTGGGACACCCCAGACGCGCTGCCGAGAAATGCACCACTCGGAACGCAATTGGATGAATGAGGTTAAGCGGGTGCGCGCTGGGCAGGCGTCAGCACACTAAAACATGGGATTACGAAGCTTACAAATAGGAGGGAAGAATGAAACGCCTTCAAGAGCTGCTAGCGCGTCTGCCTTGATGTCGTCCAGGTTCGCAAACCACTGGGAGGTGGCCCTGCATGGAAACACACGTCAGCGAGAGAATAAAACAATAAAAGAGAGAAACGCACGTCACGATGATAGGCTTGTCAGTCCTCCAATCATACGGATACCGGTGCTTGATTCGCTGGATCTTGACGAGCGCGCCGACTTCCTTCAAGAGATCCACGACCTTTCGCGACCCACCGTCTAATACGCTCTCGCCGATCAAGGCCGTCCCGGATTCACCGACAGTCTCTATGACTTGACTGGTGAATTCGCCTGCACCTCCGACGTGGCAGACGATCTCCTCCTTCTTGCCGAGTAAACCAAGGTCCTGGAACGCGTTGTAGTCCTCTGCGCCGTGCGCCGGTGCACAGTGGACGAGGCCGGTCCCCGAGGCCGCCGTCACATGCAGCGCCGGGATTATTTTGAGCGCGGGCAGGCCGGGGCAGAGTGGTGCAAATATGGGGATGTACGAGGCGCCGACCAGCGCGGAGCCTGTGAAGGATGAGACGGTCAACATATGCAGCAGACGGACTTGGTTGGATCGGCCTTGCCTGGTATTTCAGCGATGGTGTCAGCCGTGCCTATGATACTGGCGAGCGCTTGCACGCGGTCTTTGGCGACGATCATGAGCGGCCTTTCACCAACTTTGAGCGGGAGGTCAACGGCGTCCTCATCGTTCTCAACAGCTCGGCGGAGGACGGAGTACACTATATCGGGGTGGACCGCAATGGCCTTGAAAAGAAAAGGAATGAGTTTCAGCGCAAAAGAAAGAGTCGAATGCATGCACCATATTTGCCGTGAGCGTCCAAGGCGTGGTCGTCCAGACTAGAAGTTGGATAGATGGCGCTTGAAAATGACGAAGGGCCGGATTATCTTTCGTCTGTAGCTCAAATTGGACGAAAACAGAGTGGGATACATGGTCGTCTTTGTAAACGAGCTCTGCTTCAGCCAGGGCAGAACGGGAAGAGGGAGAGAAGTGGACAGGACGAAAGCGTCTGTAAATTAATCCTAGCAATGAATGATGAGTGCAAGGTGGGAACCACACAAAAAGAAGTACCGTTTTCTACCATGTCTCGAAAGATTCTCAGTTGTCTCATCTGGTAAGAATGATCTATTTTGCGCTTGAATTACCTGGAGATGAGGGTCTGCCATGAACGTACCTATCGTACGGTAAGTCGACTCGTTGCTCCAGTCCGCCATGATTCCTAGGCGCTGGAACTGTTCCCTCTGGGCGTTGATTTCCCGCAGAGCAGTTTTATGGGCTGCGAGTCTTATGTCCCGCGGCGGTAAAGACACGGAGTCTTCCTTTACAATTGTCAAACTTGAAACAAGCTCGATAAACAACGACGTACCCCAAGTTCCTGTAAAGCCTTGTTTTCGATGGGAAGCCCATGGCAATCCCATCCAGGGATGTACCTGTTGCTGTTTAAGCACTGAAGTCTATGGATGAAGCGTTAAACGCACTGCACCCTCCAACCGCGCAATACATGAAAGCGGTTGATGAGATCCTTCAGAATTTTGTTCATTGCATGTCCTACAGACGTATCAACTCAAGTCGAACCACAGACGGAGGATATGCACCCATATGTAAATCTCCGTTTGCATATGGCGGCCCGTCATGGAAAATGAACTCTGGTCTCTCCAAGTTCTTGGACTACAGGATAGATTGGCCCCAAAATACGACGCGGCAAGAATTAAAATAACCTGCCACCTGTACAGGTCCGTGCATGTCCGATCTCGAAACCGCGCTTCAATTTCCGAGGGATTTGGACGGAGTGCAAACGAGGTTTTTGGAAGCAGCAGCGAGTGCGAGAACGCGTGTTTATCAACTGTACTTGAGTATCGCGTCCCTGAAAAGGACGCGTAATTTGGGATGCGTTTCTGCATCTCTGACTGAAAGCCCAAACGTTCATAGAGCCATGAGGAGGAGGACAATGTATAACCGCGATGGAGGAATTGGAAAACTACACCGTCACAAAAGTCACAACTCTGTGACAAGGTCCTCGTTCCAACCTCGTTCCTCTTCCTTTTGAAATCTAATACTTGACACCTCCAAAATTCTTTGACACCTTTCTGTGTATCATGGTCACCGGTGGAGCACTTTACAATCAGGGGCAGATGCATTATCAGGCGGGGAGGGTAACCCAAGCTTTCGAACTTTACCGTCAAGCAATCATCCAGATTTTGGACCACGAGGACGTCCTTAAAAAGCTCCTGGTGTTCCTGAGCAGCATCCACAGGAAGTACTCGCTATTATATGGCAAAATTTTTTAGCCTGTTTCAAATCGGATGACGGCGGATTTACTCAAGGTTAGTCGTTATTTAATTATTTGAACTCCAGAGTCTGTCATCTCATTTTTCACAGAGGCATACCCGGATGCATACGCTCTTGTCTACTCCTTCCGCCCAGCATCCTCGTCCCGTGCGCATCCCCAGTTCAAAGGGCCGCAAGGACGGCGCTTGCTCAAGGCCATGCAGATATCCGCCGGCTTCGCTCTCGGAATTCTTGCTTGGGAGCAAGGTGATCGATCCACCACTGCGAAGCGATACCAAGAGGCGCTCGATATCGCAGCTACTCACCCACCGTTCAATGCGGTAACTCCAGGTTTGAAGCATCTCGACAGGACTATCGCTCACGATGTCCAAGAAATGAGAGACAACCTGGCGATCCTGATCCAGAGGGATTCCATCACAGCGAGTATGGTTGGGCCTGGCCAGGGTGTGTTGCGGAAGGAAGTACTGAACGCATCGCATACGCGCATTGGTGAGAATGGAGAGCCAATTGCCCACCAGGACACTTTTGTCGTCGCCACAGACGCATGCGGAAGAATCGGATGCAGCAAGCGCGGGGTTGGCTTCAAGCGCTGTAGTGCATGTAAGAAGATCGCATGTAAGTTGTGCCCTATCCTTCCACGCTTGTTTTGAATTCTGCAAAGATTGTAGCGTCGAATGTCAGAGGGAAGACTGGAAGTACGTTGAGTCATTTCTTCAACAAGGTGCTCGCTGAACGTCTCTTTTTAGGAAACACAAGACGACTCACACTTAAGAGCATGGACCGAATTTCGAGTTGCTATGTCTTCTATTTCTCTTTATGAAATTACGTCGTCCCAGGCCTTTAGATCTCCGACGGGCAAGTCCCGAATTTTAGCGCCTCAAGACTGCGACAAACCCACCGTGACTCCCGATTCAAAGAAACAGTGTGTTCTTTTTTTAGGGCCTTGAAAAAAAAAAGGCACCAGCCGCGCGATGTATCATCCTCATCGACTATTACACCTTTGTCGTTTTGTAAGGGATTTGCGTGTAGTTGCGGAGCAGGCTAGATTACTGCCTTCAGAGTCCAGAGAACGGAGTGCTGTCCTCACTGTCGAGGTCAAACAAAGTAATGCAAGCGCCAGTTGTCCCCTCGGCGCGCCGGTCCGATTGACGCGCGACGCGTTTCTTTGTTTGTGTGTGATGATTCTGGAGACGATCACGTGTGTATTCGTCCCAGTTTTGTGATCACGTGTTGTTTGTTCACCGAAGCGGTCCCTCTTAGTCTCTTGCCTCTCCCTCTTCACTACACGATTCCGTTTACTCTTCTTCTTCATACGAGGTCAGCGGCGCCGACCCCAGATGTCGACGAACCTCCCAGTGCGTCCTAAGCCACCAGGAATAATTTAAATTCACTGACGTGTCTACGACAGCCTCGACGTGCTGCAGGTCGAACTACCCGCGCTACAGCACTCAAAGACAACGAAAATGCGAATGCACGCCCCTCACGAATTAATACACGCGCGAAACCACTTTCAGTAAATGCCGCCGCCGTCGCTACCAATGTAACTGGCGGGTCCACACGCGCGACAGCGCCAACGGCGGCCTCGAGAGCCAAGATCGGCCTCACTACTGCATCAGACATAAAGTCAGATGCGCCCGCGGGGAAGAGAAAGCGGGAGGCTCTGGGCGAGGTTACTGCTCAGGCGAACAACAGGACCAAGAATCAGGCAGCGAAAGGGAAGGAGAAGGAAGGGGCCGTCAAGAAGGAGAAATTGGACCCTGCCACCGGAAAACCCACGACGGTGCGGTCAACTCGCCCACCTTTGCGCACGGTGGCAGGACCGCGTCATAATCAGCTAGAGCCCAAAGAGGAAAACTGCGTCGACGACAATGCCATGCTCATCGACCTTTCTCCGCAACCCGCCTTGCCTACAGCTCCCATCCGGAAATCCCTCGTATCCAGAGAAAACACTTCTGTCGCCACTCGCCGCTCGGATGCTGCCTCTCGTCGACCCCGTTCCTCCCTTCTCAAGCGTGAACAGGAACCGGAGGAAGAAATTGACGAGGATGACCGTGCTCATAAGCGGCGCAGGACGTCCTCAGAGTCTCCCGAGGATCCAGAAGAGGAGGACCCTGCTGCCCTCGAAGAAGAACGCTTACAAGCAGAGGAGGAGCTTATCACGGCCCGCATTGCGGCGGAGCTCGAGGCATATGCTAATGATGAACCCGAAGCCGATCCTGAAAACTCTCCTTGGGATGATCTTGATGCTGACGATGCCGATGACCCCGTCATGGTCAGCGAGTACGTCGTGGACATCTTCAATTACCTCAAGCAGGTCGAGGTCGGTTTCGTCGAATCTACATTTCATTTCCCTCTTCTGACGATTCATTGCAGTTGAAGACTATGCCCAACCCGAACTACATGGCTAGCCAAACCGAGCTGGCGTGGAAAATGCGCGGCGTCCTCAACGACTGGCTCATTCAGCTGCACGTCCGCTTCCGTCTCCTCTCCGAAACTCTCTTTTTATGCGTCAACATCATCGACCGCTTCCTGTCCGCGCGCGTCGTGTCCCTCGCCAAGCTTCAGCTCGTCGGGGTTACCTGCATGTTCATCGCTGCGAAATTCGAGGAGGTCATCGCCCCCTCGGTCACCCAATTCCTCGAATGCGCCGACTCGTCGTACACCGAATCGGAGATCCTTCAGGCAGAGCGATATGTGCTCAAGACGCTCGATTGGAACTTGAGCTACCCCAATCCAGTGCACTACCTTCGGCGGGTCAGCAAGGCGGACGACTACAACCTCAAAGCCAGGACGCTCGGCAAATATTTGTTAGAGATTGGATGCTTGGAATGGCGGCTCATTGCTGCGCCACCATCATTGCTTGCTGCGGCCGCTATCTGGCTTGCGAGGGTAGCTTTGGGCGAGGAGAACTGGGTAAGTTGTTTCCGCTCTGTTCACCTATTTGTCTCATGCTTGATAGACCCCAAACCTGGCGCACTATTCGTCCTACCCCGAGAGCGCCTTGCTGCCCACTGCGAACTTGATGTTAAACTATATCTTGAAGCCTAGTCGCCACGAAGCGTTCCATCTCAAGTATGCCGGCAAGAAATTCTCCAAGGTAACTGGCTTCTTTCATTCGTCAATTTCTGTTCTCATGCGTCTGTCTTTTTCTAGGCCAGTGTGTTCATGCGCCAATGGGCCCTGGAGCGGTGGGAGGAGAATACGCTCGTCGACCTCGCCCAGGAACTCACGCAACTCAAAAACGAAATTCGGGCCGAACGCGTTCATGAACAGGTCCGGATTGAGCAAGAACAGCGGCGGCGGGAGAAGGAGGCAGCGGAGCGGGCAGAGAGGCGGCAGAAGATCAGAGAGTCGGTGGCACTGGCGACAGGATTGGGTGGCCGACCATCTACACAACGGGTGGCGAACGGGAGCGGCGCGGGCACGTCCACCGGCTCGGTACGCCCGTCCCGGTAAACACGAGGTTGCGGTATCTATTGGCGAACGCTGCAAGTCCATCTCAAGCCCATCCTATCCCATCCTATTCAATCCAAGGACATCCCCTCGCATCAATCAATGTTCATCTACCATCCATTCAACACTGTACCCGACGACACAAAATCTCGTTGCAATTGTGAATATGTTTATTCGTCGTTTACCCTTTCCTTCGCCGTGTATTCTTTCATCATCTTACCCACCTCGGCATGACGCGACTCGCAGCAGTAACATCCTATCCTCCGATACCTCACACCCGGTGTTTCATGGCGCCTAATATGATTGGTCGGACTCACGAACCCGTCGGCTTCAGATCTTCCACCCGTTCCTCCAAATGCTCTCCTGCCCGTCTGCTCGATTTGTTCTTCGGCTCTTTTTGTACCTGGTACCCAATTATTCATCGTCGCCCCGTCCCCCTTCACGTCCACAGAACGTTTCAATTTGTTACGGCTTTATTTATCAACATAATTTCCATCCTTCGTAGATATGTCTTCTTGGCGCCGGTGTTCGTGCGGTTTGTCGGTAGAAATATACGTTGGGTTCGAAAACGAGCAGATGCCTGAAAAACGAAGAAAGAACCCGGCTTACTAGTAGGAGATAGCACTTCCGCTCCCGTTTCGGCCCGAGATTCTGGCTCGGAAGCCACAGAATTACGACTGGGCCTCGACTGGCCCTTCTCACTATCATGAGAGCCCTTCTTCGAAGTCTGATTGCGGGCAGTCTCGGGGGATGGTCTAACTTAGCTTGAACTTCCACGTAAGTAGGCTGGGGTTAAAAGCAGCAGTCAGAGAGCGGTCTACTAGCGGCTTTCGACCGTTCGCCTCCTGCAAGATGTCCAGTTCCTCAACTGACTCTCCAACGACGCTGGGAAGTAACATGCAAGCCCCGGAGAAAGATGACAACTATGTCTACTCTGGAAACCGAGAGGTTATTTTCGTCGGTACTGGAATGTTTCATGCCGTTCGAGCTTCAGACTGATCACGACTAAAGCCGGACTGGGGATGGTCGGAATCGGTGAGCATGTCCCTTCCGTTTCAATTGGGGCCTTATCGATTATCGATGGCGTTACAGCATTTATCGAGAAACTCCTGACTCTCGACGTCCAGAAAAAATATTTTGTGGTTACTTGTGGAGAGGAAAAGCACTTTGCGTACAATCGTGTTGGGCAAGTAAAGACGTTTTCGAGCCAGATACGTATTGATGCAATATGCCGACAGCCTAACCGAATATTTTGAGCATCGTAATGTATGTCTGGTGCTTTATTTCCGATCCCTCCATGCTGAACTAGTCTAGGTTGAAGACCTGTATTTGAACCCACCCTCCTGGTATGCAGAACAGCAACCCGACAGTTTCCGATACTTCCTTGGCGAGACTGTTACCTCCGTATCGCCGGAGGAACATCTTGTCCGTACCTCGAAAGGCCACGTCTTTAAATACGACAAGTGCATATTAGCTACCGGTTCAAACGCAGGCCTTCCTCCCTACGTTACACCAGAAAAAGCGGCGAAAACAAATGGTGTTTTCGTGTATCGCAACATTGCGGACCTGGAGGCGATTATTTCTTATGCGGAGAAGGGTACCGTCAAGAAAGCTGTCGTAGTCGGAGGAGGTTTGCTTGGGCTAGAAGCCGCGAAAGCCATCTACGATATGCCCTCGTAAGTACTTGACTTTGCCGAGGGACCGGTGGAATTCATTTCTCATACAGGATCCCAGAAGTAGCCATCATCCACCGGCAGGCTCATCTACTGTCTCGCCAGGTGGATTCCGACGCGGGCGAAATGGTTCTACGAAAGATCCAAGCCATGGGAGTCGAGGTCCTAACCAGCTGCTCCCCCGTAGAACAGCTCAGTCGTCCAGCCGAAGACGATCCGGAACAGGAGGTGTTTGTGGGTTTCAAACTGCCTGACGGCGGAACCATTCACGCAGATTTGGTCATCTATGCAATCGGTATCAAGCCCCGGGATGAGATCGCTAAAGCAAGTGGAATTGAATGCAATGCCAGAGGCGGCATCATCGTTCGCGACGATTTACAGACGTTAACCAAGGACGTGTATGCCATTGGGGAATGCGCAAGTTGGAAGAGCAATACATATGGTCTGATCGGGCCTGGCAGTAAGTTTCTTGTATTTGTGTCTTCCCAACGAGCGATATTAAACCATGGGATAGTCGAAATGGCCGATATACTGTCTTTCAACCTCACTCAGACTGAATCTCATGCGCCGAGAATTATGAACGCGCCGGACTTGAGCACCAAGCTGAAGTACAAACACATTTCTCAAAGATTTCTGGCCGTTGATTCGTTATTCCCTCCAGACTGATGGGCATAGACGTTGCTTCCTTCGGCGACTATTTTGCAGACATGAAACCAATCGATGCTCAGATCGAGGTGGTTTCACATGTCGTGAAAATTGAATCAGCGCAGCCTGCTGTGCAGATTGCCATCGGCGACCCGCCTGTCTCTCAGGCCAGTACACAAAGAACGTCTTCCAGAATGCATAATCAAAAAGTGAAGAACCGATCAAGTGTCTCGTCTACAACGATCCGTTCGGCTCGACTTATAAGAAATACATATTTACTGCGGATGGAAAATACCTTCTTGGAGGCCAAATGATTGGCGACGTGGGCGACTACGTTAAACTTGTTTCGATTGTCAAAAAGAAGGTACACATTGAAGTCCAACTACATGATTTGAAAAACTGACCGCCCACATTAGAAAGCACTGGAGACCCCGCCTTCCCAGCTCATCGTCGGTGCTAAACAAGAAGGTGCAGCTGATGGGGACGATCTGGATGATGACACTCAAGTTTGCAGCTGCCATGTCTGTCTTTTTCTTTTTGGCATATTTTATCAATTTCTGACATGCCCTCTGCTAGAATGTTGACAAGGGTCGGATCGTAAAATGCGTCAAGGATGATGGCTGCACGACAATCGCCGACCTCAAAGCGAGGACGAAGGCTGGCACAGGTTGCGGTGGTTGTATGCCGTTGGTAAGCAACATTCAACGATGTCGTGGTTACTAGTAATGTTGAACTCGGACCATCCAGGTCACCAGCATTTTCAACACCGCGATGCGCAAGGCCGGTCATAAAGTCAACACCAATCTTTGTCCTCATTTCGCAATGTCTCGAGCCGATCTTTTTGCTGTGGTTCGAGTGAAGCAGTTGCGGGACTTCACAGGAATAATGCACGACTCTGGAGTGGACAAAAACTCCATTGGATGTGAGATCTGCAAACCAACCATTGCGAGCATATTATCGAGCTTGTAATAAACCAAACTGGATCCGTCTATTTGAGTCTTGCTGACTCAGAATTGTGCAGATACAACGAGCATATCATGTCGCCGATGCATCTTCAAAATCAAGATACAAACGACCGTCTTCTGGGCAATATTCAGCGAAATGGCACTTTTTCGGTCATCCCGCGCATCGCTGCCGGCGAGATAACTCCAGATGGCCTTATTGCAATTGGCCAAGTCGCAAAGAAGTATGGGCTGTATACCAAGGTCAGCAAATGATTCTTTGGCAGTTAGTCAGGCCTCTTCTAAGGTGTAAATAAAGATCACGGGCGGACTTCGCATTGATATGTTCGGCGCTCACAAGAACGACCTGCCGGATATCTGGGAAGAACTTAATAATGCCGGGTTCGAAAGCGGACATGCGTATGGCAAGTCTCTTCGGACTGTCAAATCCTGCGTTGGAACCACCTGTGAAGCTCATCAAATTCTTTTTCCTTTCACCTCTGACCCTCTTTCATTGCATAGGGTGCCGATACGGCATTGGTGATTCTGTCGGCTTGGCTGTGCAACTGGAGAACAGGTACCGCGGTGTCCGCAGTCCTCATAAGTTCAAGGGCGGAGTTTCTGGCTGCGTCAGAGAGTGCGCTGAAGCCCAAGGAAAAGATTTCGGAGTGATTGCGACAGACAAAGGATGGAATAGTGAGTTGTGACTGGATTTTGGCTTCGCGACTAATTCCGTCTTCTGTAGTATTTGTCGGAGGAAATGGTGGTGCAAATCCCGTAAGAATTGTATCCTCATGCATCGCCTCTTTCTCAATCACTTAGCGACACGCCGAGTTATTTGCAAAAGATGTCCACCGACTAAAGTCGTGCGAATTATTGACAGGTATCTTGCGCCTAGACGTTCTTGAATTTTGACCGATATCTTGTAGATATCTTGCGTATTACATCATGACAGCGGACAGACTGCAGCGCACCGCCCGCTGGATCGAAAACATGGAGGGTGGGATCGATGTATGTTTCTCATAATTCCAACGCTACTTATTAACCGCAGCGCCCAGAAACTTCGTCGAGTGATCCTCCAGGATGAGCTCGGGATTTGTGCTCAACTCGATGCATTAATGGACAATCTTGTCAACACGTACCAGGACGAATGGGCTCAAGTCGTGAAAGGTGATAATTGCCATTCATTTTGAGTTCGTTCCTAAATTGTCCAGATCCCACCAAACGGAAACAGTTTAAGCAGTTTGTCAACACTGAAGAACGGCGTCCACAATCAGAAATGATTACGGAGCGTGGTCAACAGCGGCCTGCCGACTGGGCCAAGGCTTATCCTGCAATCAAACTAACCGAAGACCGATTGGTGACCCCCAAATCTGAGTGGCAGTGGTCCACCCTGGTTTCGAAGGCCGACATGATGCCGACGGATGTGGGTACCACAAGTGTTGCGGTTAAATATGGGGAAACGCAGCTCGCTGTATTTCACATTCCTAACCGTGGATATTTTGCGACGCAACAGATGTGAGTAGCTAATCCTTTCCGTTAATTATATAAGTGACTGAGTAGTTTTACAGGTGCCCGCATCGGCGGTAAGTAATGTATGATCTTCCGACAGAAGTTTAATTCCTCTCAGAGCATTTGTTCTTGACCACGGAATCATTGGCGAATCGCCAAAGGGAGAGCCCGTGAGTGTATTTTGACCTACGTCCTTTGCACCCGGAAAATTACGGTTTTACGCAGTATGTTTCGTGCCCGCTTCACAAGCGAAACTACACTCTCACCGAAGGAGTGTGCCTGAACGACGCAGACTACCAAATTCTCACGTTTGAGGCTAGGGAGAATCCAGACAACGCGGATGAGATCCAGTTGCTTCTCCCGCCGAAAGACGACATCGATGCCGTCCTTGGTACTGAAAAATGGCTGGTTAGACAGGCTCAGTCGGAAGCTTTAGGTTTAAATGCGGCCACACAGGTTGAAATTGTGGGTGCGCAGGGGGATATGAGATCGGCGGGAGGGTGCGAAAACAACGCGTTGGAGTGGTAGCTTTGGTTGAACGGCCGCGTCCGAGTGATGTAGTGTGTACAGATGTATTTTTGCTTTGCGACTTCATTACTTGAATAAATGATTGGTTAGTAATTTAGGACAGAGATCGCCATTGTCTGGCTTTGAGACTGGAGAGGAAAGTTTTCGAACTTTGAACGTATGTTGAATATTTTGTGATGCAATCATTCGGGTCAATTCGCTGACCTGCGAGCCTATTTGTTCCATGTTCAATCTTGCAAATTGCAGGACAAGAAATATGCGCTGGGGAAAAATAAACAGACGAGCAGCGCTGGCGGATCACACACCTCGTCTCCAACCTCGATAAATTTCAAAAATGTATACTCACTGAATAAACTCTCACTGGTATTTCAATCAAAAGATTTTGGAGCCCACCCTCCAGCAGGAACCTCATCTAAATTATCAAGGGCATGCGCTCGGCGCCATCATGGAGCTGCCATAATGCGAGGCCGTCGAGCGCGCGCCGCTCTCCTCAAAGCGTTCCAAGTTCTTCCGACGATCCTGCTACTGCCGCTCAGGTGTTCGTAGTCGAAGGCGAAGTGAGTGAGAAGACGTATGGGATTTCTAGACTACAGCTCCATCACAGCGTTCGAATCGACGGGAGCAAGCATTCCACATTAGGACGTTCCCCGTTTATTCTTACACAGAATATCAGTTATGCTATTAGACAATGATTGCATTTCGATAATGGAGCTAAAGGAGTGCCGTCGTTTTTTGCGCCGTCGCACCAACCCTGCTCGCGAAGAGATGGAGAGTCTGAAGGGAAGCTCGTATCCTCATGTGATGCTGAACCAAGATAATAAGACGTCGATGCGCCCCAACTGACCCCGTGAATGACGTTCCTGCCACAATTTGTCGCGAGTGCGAGGGTCTGGAGCTGTACTGACGAGGTTCTCCATAAACCAGGTGTCCAGCCCATTCCCACTGGAATAAAACAGTCAGTATTTGCTGAGTACTGGGATAGACACTGGATCCTCACCCACGACATATGGTCTGAAGCACAGATGGTTTTCTGTAGAGTGGCGACGGTTCAATTCTTGCACGTACGAGATACGGCGACCTGTGCATTCGTATCGATCCAGGAACGGGCAGATTACGAGAAACGCACCAGCAAATTCGACGAGCTCAAGCAAAAGACAGACCCATACCTTGAGTTCGATCAGCTCGCTCTGCATTGAGAATATATGTGCTTCCATGAGTTGCATCGCGAGATGCAGGTATTATCCAACTGAAGGTTTAGCTTTAGCATTTCTGATACGTCTGCAGGCAAAGTGCGACACCAGTCGACCAAGTCTTTCATGAGACGCCTGCCGAAACCCGATTATCATCTGAGACTGCTCCATCTCGGCGTGGACAGATGATTGGTGTACAGAACGCACAGAGGCGCAGAATCAAGGATGGGATAGTGAGAAGGGGACGAATGTTGTAGTAGAATTCAATCAAGTATGTATCGAGGGGGGGGAGCATCGAATTGTCGGTGATCCGTCGCCGCAGGAGGAATCTCCTCGTGGTCTAGGTGAAATGGACGGTATTGAAGCCACGAGGAATCCATTCGGTGCCGTATTTCCTGAGGACACGTCGTGGTCTGAAAAATACGGAGCGAGGGGTCATGAGGGCGAGTAAAGGGCAATGACGTCGACGTCTCAAAAGATGGAATGCTCCTGAAGCCTCTAGGAGTGCAACTACTAGTGATCCGCCGAGGCGCCGGGTGCTCGCGAAGCACAGCCACGCATATCCCCTAGATTCAAACGCGATTTTCTTCGGTCGGTTCACTCTGATTCCGGTATCATTCGAACCGCTAGAGAAAAGGCAATCTTTTGAGACACTTCCCAGCTCGATAGGTGAAGAAATGAGTGTTTTCGAGGCCGTTTCTTTTCTCTATGGATCGTCAGCCACGCTCTCAGAGGTTTGTTCTTGTTTCCTGCATATGCTAGCCCTCCCCGTTATCACGTGCATTTAGGGTAGAATTGCTTCGCTTCGCTCGCAATAATTCTCAAGTAATTTTTGAGACATTGGACTGATCGCCGCCGATCGCCGTGGGCCTAAGATTGTGATGCAATCATCCGGGTCAATTCGCTCTGCTCCGGAGTCGTATCTCCGAGCGTCCCTCATTTTGCCGTCATTTTGAACCGCTGGCGCGTCAGCTTCAACAATTGCTTTTCATGGTGTATCTGCCCGTGGATAAACCTTTGGTAGATGTAAAATATTAGGCCAGTCTTGGATTTATAAGTTGTTTATAAGGCATTGATTGAACTAGCACGGTTCATTGTGTAGGACCACAAATTCAGTTGAATATGCGCCAGCGGGGATTAGAACCACCCGACTCCCGGCACACTAGCTTACGTCGGCTCAGGCAATTGGCTAGAATTACTATTGTTACAATCCAAACGCCCGACGAGCGTAGACTTGTTACATCTTTGATCAACGACTCGGATGAAATTTTAAAAATACTACTTGTACATAGTCTCTCCTAGACAGACGCTTCAACAATATTCGACGTCGTACCTCCGTTTGTTGAAGTCTGTTAGTAAGCGCGCGGGTCCGATCAGAGTAGAAACCTTGTTACATAATCATCGGAGTTTGAATTTCCTTGTATTCTCGCCGTTTTGACAGCGCAAAGCATTTTTCTCATTTTCTTTCAGCGCAGACTCACTATTAGTGCATATCCGCGCCGATCTGCATCTTAGGAATTGCCCAGAACATCCTTGAATTAGGTTTCAGCACATGGCTCAAGACGACGTGACATGAATATGATGTTTACCCATCAACTTAAACTCTTCCACAGCAACGTCAAATGGTACTCAAAAAATCCAAATAAATTTGGCAATCACAGAAGATGTCTATCATTATGATTATTTTGTTTCTGGGGCACTTGACATCGAGCAATGGGCTCATTTCGTGATTATGTAATAAGCTTTTTACTCTGATCGGACACCTGAGCTTAAAACAGGACTAACTTGTACACTTGCTGAACAAACTCAACTGCTCCGTCATTTCAATCAGAAGATTTTCTAGCCCCATTAAACCTAAATGCGGGATTTTTCTCGTCAACAAACGCCCATATAGCCTCCTTCTTCCATCCATTAACTTGCCACTGGTCCAGCGATACTGGGAGACGCCCAATCACAGACTCAAGCGATTCATCATGGGCGAGAATAACGAACACGTCCGCATTCACGTCAAAGTCACCCATTTTGCGGATCGACTCATTTGAGGTAGGTGGGTCCTCAAAGTATCCTTTTTCCGCAATGGACAGCAAAGGTGTCGTGCGCGAAGAGAGGTCGAATTCAGCTCCCTTGAATTCTGGGCCGGGTTTATGGATGTGCGAGTGAGACACGGAGAAGCGAGTGGCGGCCAAAAGCTCGCCAGGACACGGGATGTGCTTATGCAACTTGGATGTCGGGCGGAATACGCCAGGGTGGTGACACGTATCTGCCCCCAAAAACACGAAGCTGGTGGGAGTTACGCGAGCGAGGGCGCAGACATGACCCGATTGGTGCTATAAAAAGTTTCACCTAAATAGAATTCGCATTCATCACGAGAACATACCCCGGGAACGTCGAGAATGTAGAAGCTTCCGTCACCGAAGAAGTCGAGTGCCTTGAACCCCCCGATTACGGGTGGGGTTTTAGCATCAAAGTCCAGAGGAACGAGTTTGCGGCCTCTACGCATTCAGAAGTCAATTAAAAATGCGAGCTACAGATAATTGATGATCAACGTACGCCAGGTCGCTCGCGAGCAAGGTGCTGCGAGGATTAGACGCATGGGTCTCCGTCACCGTGTCCTTGCCGAACATGAGGTCGGTCGAGGAAGGAAACTTCGACATATCGCCTGATTGCGAATCGAGGGTCAGTGCGCGCAACACAGTACAATTCGAATCCGAGTACCGGTATGGTCGACATGTGTATGGCTAGTAAGAGAAAAAAGAATGGTTGAACCATTCAAAGTCAGGTTTGAACGCACCTCCAGATAACAGCGCTGATGCTCTCCAGTTCGACTCCATCTTCAGCCAGCTGTTCGACGATATCTTTGCTGATTGGTATGGCCATTTGCCCTGCCTTGAACGCCGCCGCAACGGACGGAGCTGCATTCTCCAAATCCTTCCTGGCGCCGAGATCGAACATCACCCTCTGCTTTGTGGAGGTGTTTTCGACGAGGAACGCAAAAATGGGGCATGCCAAATTCTCGTAGCCGGGAGCGACGGGCGTCAAGAAATTAGCAGCGGCAGCTATGATTTTCTGCTTGTCTTCGATTACATCGAAGATTTTAACCGTCACTGTGGACGAGGAGGCCGGGATATTGAGATCGTGGAAAGACATCAAGAGACGGGGTAGCGCTAGGTGGTGGTGCTGGCCCGGGTAGTGTGTGCCGTAGACGTGAGAATAGAGAATTTAAATAGCCTCCACATCAGACTTTGTGCCAAAAACTTGATCGCACTTGATTTCACTTGATCTGACTTGTTTCGGCCTAAAAAGACCGCAAGTGACAAGTGATCAAGCCAGGTCCGTTTTTGCCCAAGTGCCCGAATTCTGACGTCCACAAGTCGCAAGACCTCAAGACCTCAAGTGCTCAAGTACCCACAAAATAAAAAACCAATTAAAAATAATATTTGCACGAATGGCGCTTGGCCTATAGTAGTAGATATTATACATGAATCAGTAAACGGCTACGAGGGTCCATTTTTTTTAGGCTTATGGGGCGGGAGCGGGGGGCGGGGGCAGCGGGATTAATGGCACGAGGCGAATAAAATACGGGAGGGATTGACAACAGACTGAAAGATAGTGAATGAATGCTAGCACGTAAAATGAGGGAACATACATTTGATAGATTTCGCACAATGGGCCGTTTATGGGCTGCTTGGCTCGTACAGATCCTCCCTGAGGCCGTCAAGGGAGAGATCAATGTCCTCGACAATGGTCTCCACGGCCTGCGCGGTGTGCTCATTGCAGGCATCAATGATGCGCTGCCAAGCGTTCTCGCTGAGCTTGTGCGCAGCCGCCACGTAGCCGTCGACAGCAGTGCCCGTCTTTTCTTTGGAAAACTTGGCTGCATCCTCGGTGCTCGCCAAGTGCTTGTACCAGGCACGCTCGACCTGTACAAATCAGTTTCAATTTGGTAAATGTCGATTGAATGACATACTGCCGCAGCCGCCAAACCGATGGCCCCGTAAGGGAACTTGCTTCCACCGACTTTGAGAAGCGGGGCGGCGACTGCGATGATGAATTCCGATTCAAAGAGACCCTTGGGTTTCTAATTTTGTTGTTAACAAACGGGAAGAGGTCATATAAATTGGCTTACGACATATTTCGGGTCCCTCTTATCCACGACTGTGAGGCGCTTGAGCGGGGTAGGGGTTTTAAACAAGGCCGGCCCGCGGGGGTTGAGGGCGTAGCGAGCATAGGCTTGAATTTCTTGGCGGGTGGAATACTCCGCATCGTTAGCGGCGATGTATTTTGCCACTATGTCCACCGCGTTGGTACCTACAGCGGAGCGACGTTCACTGAGGCGCTGGCTGGCCTAAATAGAGGATGGGATCAGAAAGAGAGAGAAAGTGATAAGTTTAGAAAACGTACCCGGTGGACGATGGGGTCGTTCCATTTGACTGTGTACGTGTTGCCCGGACACGCGTTATCAATTATTTTTGCACAGTCTTGAGGGTATAGTCATTCTGCACGCCCAGCTCCCATGGCGTATCGGAATCGTTGAGAGCTCGATGGAGCGGCGGCATGACTTTGGTGGCCCACTTTCCAGCAACAAACACCGGGAGGGCATTGGGGGAGACCGCTGGTGCATGGGGGGTGAAAGAGGGCACTGGAGGGACAACGACCTTAGGTTTCGGGGCGGGTTTATGCTTGAATACGGCGGCCGAGCTTTTCTGGTGCAAGCTCAAGCCGAGAGCAGGGAGCCTCGAGATTGGTTCTGCCTTGACGGTCTTGGCTTTAACCCTCGTTACTTTGAAGTCTTCGTCACTGTCGTCCTCAATGAGGATAAGCTAGTGCTCAGTTAGAACGGAAAGGGAAAACAGTCAAGAGGAACACACCTCATTCTTGCGCGCTACCTTGGAAGGCCCGGCCATTTCAGCCATTTCACTTTTAAAGAACTACAGGGTTAAATACATTAGTAGGCGTCCAGAACAAAAGCTAGGGTCGACATACGCGCACTGGGGTCGCCTCATTTTTCGCCGCGAAGGCAGGCCGCGTATCAGCATCTTGGAGACCACCGAGGCTGGGGCTCGAGGGCAGACTGGGGGCCTTGGTGGGGAATCGATCCACAACGTTCTCGAAGAATTTGAGCGAAAACTTGGGGTTAACTCCAGCCTTGTCGGAGGCGGCGGCGGCGTCGCTGAAAGAATGGTGAATGTTCGTGTTTGGCAAGAGCATCGAGAAGTAAAGCAATTACCTATTTTGGACGCCTTTGAGTTTGTTCCGAGCAACGTTGGTGGTCTGCGACGACGTCCCAACGCTGACCTCCGCAAGTTTCTGCTGCTGAATTTTCTCCTCAATTGATGCCTTGAGCTCGCCCTTGGCATATTTCTTGAATGTCGTGGCTTTGCTCTTGCCCTGCATCCGAATTATTCATTAGCGGCAATTCAAGCCTTAATCAAATCCTTGTGCATACCTTGGAGGCCTTCTTGCCCGCAGGAACGAAGTCATCGTCCGAATGGTAGGCTTGGTGGTCCTCAAGGCGAGTAAAGTCGTCGTCGTTGATGGTAAGGAGATCGGTGTCTGAATGCGCGAAGGGGTCTGCAGCCAACTCGTACTCGGACAAATCAGACTCATCAACATCCATCGCCCCCCCAGCAATATCAGCAACGTTGAGGATGGCCTCGCGTTCCTCCGCCGCCGCTGCTGCCTCTTGTTCAGCTTCGAGGGCAGCATATGCTGCAACGGCCACGTCTCGAGCATACTTCATCTGTGCAAGCTGATCTTCTTTGGACCTGGCAGCGAGGGCGACCTGGGCTGATGTGCGTCGGTGTGGAGCCTTGAGGAGATCGCCCGGGTGTTTATTCTTACTCTCACGCTTCGACGGTGACCGATGAGGAAGAGGTATCGCAGTCTTCTTTTTTTTGGCGGCAGGTTTTTTGGCCTCGGTGTACTCGTCGTCAGCCACGGTGTCGGCAGCGGGGCGCTTTTTGTTGGAGACGGCAGAAGCTTTGCGGGGACCACGACCGCGGGGAGCAGAAGCGGACATGAGAGGAGAGAAAGGAAGGGACTTGTTGAAGGAGTAAAAGGAAGTCGTAAGTTTTTTCTCCAAGGCCACGTGCATTCCTATCTAGTTCGAGAGAAATCGACAAGTCTGCATCGCCTTTCCCATCTTTCGCCCGCTTTGGAGTCTCTGTGCAGATGCCCCATGGCGCGTCTTACACCTGCCCCATCTGCCTACACACATGCAAGTCTCGCGGAGGTCTTACGCAGCATCAAAAGTCCCGACATCGTCAATTTACACCTGCCGCTGAGGGCGAAGATGAGAACACATTTATAACTCAATATCATTCGCATTTAAATGGTTTGTGCGGTCTTATAATAAGCCTTCAACTATACAATTTTATCTCAGCTCTTCCATGCGATGCAAACGGGGCATTCTTACCCCCCTTTACCGGTCCTCCTCCAGCTCCTCCCCCTCCACCAGATGGGCAAGATCCGGCGGCATGGAAGCCATTTGGTGACCGTGCAGAGTTTGCCTTTGCCCATTTTCATTTTGTTGAGGCCCAGAGCTCGGAAAAGAACATCAACACTGCTCTCGACATATGGGCAGCATCACTTCTCAAGCACGGAGAAAGTGCGCCGTGGAAAGATGCTCGTGAGCTCTACACCACAATCGACTCAATCCAGGATGGCCAAGCCCCGTGGAAGACGTATACACTCCGTTATTCGGGACCCCTCCCTCCTGGAACGCCGCCAAAGTGGATGACTCAATCATATGAGCTCTGTACTCGCGATGTGCGCCAGCTATTACACAATCAGCTCGGGACAACAGCCTTCAAAGACCATGTCAACCTCGTTCCCTATCGCCAGTTTAACCACGGCGGCAGACGTGTTTGGTCTAACCTGATGTCTGGTGATTGGGCATGGAAACAAGCGGTGCCTTTTTTTTGTATCTCTACTCGAACTCTCGCTGACATTTCTGAAGGATACCATCGCTGAAGACCCACAGACACATGGCGCAACCTTTGTGCCCGTGGTAGCCGGGAGCGACAAGACAACGGTATCCGTCGCTACCGGCCATCAAGAGTATCATCCAGTATATGTATCTCCTGGAGTGCTCACTGGTCCTGCACGACGAGCCCACGGCAATGGGGTCCTTCCCGCCGCTTTTCTGCCCATCCCCAAGAGTACGTTGTCGTGAGAACTACCCCCTTCGCCAGCTAAATCTTGACCTCTCTCAGCCAGTAAGAAACATCGCACGAAACCAGCATACCAGAAATTTGTGCGCCAACTGTACCATGCTTGTCTCGCCAGGGTTTTTCAGCCGCTCAAGGCGGCAATGACAACTCCGGAGATCGTGCAATTTCCGGATCGCCATTTTCGTCGGGTCGTATATGGACTCGGTCCATACATTGCGGATTATCCGGAGCAAGTGTGGCTGACTGCGATAGTACAGAACTGGTGTCCGAAGTGCGTAAACTAACTACTATCTCGCTTTCACCACATTGATATTGGACCAGATGTGATGCTCCTCCGGATGATCTCGACCGCGAAGGCGCTCGTCTTCGATCCCAAACCAAGACCGAATTTTTGGTCACCCAATTTGATCCAGGGATTCTGTGGGACGACTTCGGGATCCGCTCGGATGTGATGGTAGGTTAAAATCGGTCTACGCCATCTGCCTTGCTTACTTATATAATTCTATCAAGCCTTTCACGTCCCATTTTCCGCGTGCCGACATCCACGAACTGCTCGCATGTGACCTTCTGCACCAAGTGATTAAAGGGACCTTTAAAGACCACCTTGTATCATGGGTCAACGAGTACTTGCACATCGAGCACGGCGAGAAGAAGGCCTTGGAAATCATCCAAGATATTGATCGCCGGTGAGCCTTGTTTGGGACTGTGACACGAGCCGCGAGATACCAATGCTGGTGTTACTAGGATATCCGCCGTCCCTGAGTTCCCGGGTCTACGGCGGTTCCCTGATGGTCGGGATTTCAATCAATGGACGGGCGATGATTCGAAAGCCTTGATGAAGGTAAATTACGCGTGTTCTTTTCTAATCATCTCACTGACGAGTGTACATGCTAGATTTACCTCGGTGCCATCGCTGGTTATCTACCTTCCGACATGGTCAAAGCTCTGGCCGCATTCATGGACATTTGTTACCTCCTTCGCCGTAACAGCATCTCCGCTGATGACCTCACAACTATTAATGACGCCCTCGCCCGATTTCACCACTATCGAGACATTTTCATTCAAACGGGAGTCCGGATCGATATTTCCCTTCCACGCCAACATTCTCTTGTCCACTACCCCCGCTTCATCCGCCTCTTTGGTTCCCCGAATGGTCTCTGCTCATCCATCACAGAGTCTAAGCATATCAAAGCCGTGAAGGAGCCATGGCGGCGCTCAAGCCGCTTCAATGCTCTCCCGCAGATGCTCACGACCATCTCACGCCTTGACAAGATGGCGGCTTCCGTGGTCTCTTACACCGCACGTGGGATGATGGTCGGCACCAGCTCCTCCTACGCCGCCATGGTCCTCGCCGGCTATCAGCCGCAGATTGAAGCGGCTGCGGTCATCAACGGAGATGATGACGACGATGAGGAGGTGGTTGATCATGGCCCAAAGTCGTTGTCGTCAATGGAGCTGGCTCGTAAAGCTGGTGCGTGTCTATTCTCTCCCTTTATTATACTTCTAACCACTCAAATAGCCCGGGGATATCCTGTGGAGCTAGAGGCTCTTGCAGCCCATATTCAGATACCTCGCTTCCCCGCCCTCTTTCGTCGTTTTCTCCACGCCGAGACTCACGGCCCCATGGCTAACGTTGCCCTTGAGGACTGCCCCGTCTTCCGCAGCCGCATCCGCGTGTATCATTCCGCCGTCGCAAGGTTCTATGCTCCAAGTGACCTGTGTGGAGCCGGGGGAATGTACAGTGAGCGGATCCGGTCCAATCCCAACTGGCATGGTTATCCCCGTCGTGACACGGTCCTCATCAATGTGGACGGTCCTGTCATGCGCGGCCTCGTGGTCGGACGTGTCTTGTTATTTTTCTCATTCACCTTCTCAAACAAGGAACACCAGTGCGCGCTCGTGCATTGGCTGGTGCCCGTTGGTGATGCTCCTGACCCAGACACGGGAATGTGGGTGGTCGAGCCGGAGCTTGACCAGCGTCAGCCATCTTTGGCTATTGTCCCAATTGATACAATGGCCCGTGCGGCCCACTTAATGGGTGTTTACGGCCCGCAGCCTCTTCCAGAGCATTTTCATTTCTCATATACCTTGGACGCCTTCCGTAGATACTTTGTAAACCCCTATGCCGACCACCATATGCATGAATTTTTAAAATAATTTCGTAGCTCAGATTTAACGTAGTGTTTACTTGGGCACTTGAGCACTTGACGTCTTGAGATAAAGTGATCAAGTCGATTCAAGATCAATCAAGTGACAAGAAATTTGCCGAAAGGCTGATGCACTCTACAGGAAAAATGTTAGGAACGGAGATGGCGAGAATCAAACTCTGCTGCTTCAACCGTGGTAAAAAAAATTCTGCTAACCAACGCATTAGTAATAGTTACAAATCGTTGTAATCCTGGCCTTATACACCGTCAATATTGCATGCAGGCGCGGCAAGGAATCAGCTTGAAATCACCAATTCAGATACTATCGACTGGATTACATGGTGCGCAACCAATGTTATACAACTGGGGAAAAAACCGCTCATAGACTCTGTTTAGTGAAAATCGAAATTGCAGGACTAAATACCGAACCCAAATTCCTGAAGAGTATACCGGACCCAGAGTGGACCCACCCGAAGCCAATACCGGCCCGTATGTCCATCTCATGGTGGTCGATTTCCCTTGGTACTTAATCTGCAGATATACACAACTATCTGAAGATGAAGAGGACACAACCGTGTTCCGCCTTATTTTGGTCCAATCCACCACAAATGGGCACCCTGACAGGGCACACCGTCTGAAAACCCTTGCCTTGTGTTTCACATATCGATACCACAGGCTGGGAGATTTGAAAGATCTTGAGGCTGCTTATATACCCAAAAGCAGTCAACCGGAATACTTGCCGCAAGACATTAGGGAAGCCATGGTGTAGCTCTCAGAGATGACAGCAGGTGTCTGAAACAGTTTGCAGCTGGACCGAGAATCTCTGGACCTCAGCTTAAAACGGCACCGTGATAGGAAGGGAAACCTGAATGGTTTCCACATTGCTTTTGAATTTCTGCCCTTGTAACCGTACTTGTCCCCTTAATAAATGCATTTCCTTGCAGGCTCTTCCTCCCCCGTTTTCCAGGGCCGTCCGTTGATCAAGGTTCTTGCCAAGACACAAGATTCCCGTCGCGCTCTGAGTTAGTAACTGACAAGGGAAGTGTCTTGAATAAACTGTGTCCGAATCATATGCTTCTCAAATTGAATCCATCGCGATTCCCAATTAATGCATACTTATCTCTAAATTATTTCCCTCCGACCACTATCGAAACTTCCAATTTTCCGCGGCGTCGAGTACCATACATACGGGGGGAAAAAATCGAGTGTAGTGCATGCTCGATAGGAAGCAGAGTATGCATGTACCGTCCCTCGGCGAAGCTTATCAAAAACAAAGCGAAGGCGAAAATGAGAAAGGCAGCAAAGGGACATATGGATTTGAAACACGCGAGTCGGATTAAACAGGCAGCCGGATAAACAGGTGAGAATGGAGGGAGTGAGAACAGACAGAACGCCTCGAAACAAACGGGAGTCGTGAGATTTCAGAGGTTGCAGCAGGTCGCAGCATGGGCAGTACTAGATAAGCATAGGTATTTGAATTTTGAAGGCGCGCACACAGAGACTGCAGAAAACGCTTGTTATCGATCTCAGAAGGTCGAGGCATATCAGTAATGAGTCCTCATACAGTACTCATGTTCGGGGCAAAGTTGAATGAAGTTAAAAAAGGTTGCGAGCCTCTTGATTCCGTCGATGGGTTACAATCATCCGGGTCAATTCGCTCTCCTGAAAGCCTATTTGTTCCGTGTTCAACATTGCAGTTCTCAGTGACTGAGGCTCTCACTGCGGGGATCATCCTAGAAAAGGACTCTGAAAATCGTTAGGTACGAAGGGAAATTTCCCAAAAAAAGTGAAATTTGGATAAATGAGCCTCTTTCTCAACGGCTCTTTCACACTGGGTTTCTTTTTCTTTTTCTTTTCACCCGTGCAAGAGGCGAGAACAAAGGAGAGCAAGGAGTTCCTTTATTTCCTTTGTGAAAAATTACTTACTCTCCATGGACGAAAACCCAGGCTTTTACCAAGAGTTTCCCGTCCTACAGAAATTTCCTTCGGACCTTGATAACGGGTTGCCCTCTTCGATCCCCGCAGTGACTTGCATGTTGCAGGATGAGATACTCGTATTGATATTAGATTCGAAGGTGAAGATATATAATCGTGAATATGCGCTAATAAATTTGGAGCCCCCCGACTCGCGGCGTTACACCTTTGATCACGATATTAAAAAATGCTACTTGTACACTTGCTGAACAAACTCACTGCCCGTCATTTCAATCAGAAGATTTTCTAGCCCGTTAAACCTAAATGCGGGACTTTCTCGTCAACAAACGCCCATGTGGCCTCCTTCTTCCATCCATTAACTTGCCACTGGTCCAGCGATACTGGGAGACGCCCAATCACAGACTCAAGCGATTCATCATGGGCAGAACAACGAACACGTCCGCATTCGCGTCAAAGTCACCCATTTTGCGGATCGAGTCGTTTGCGGTAGGTGGGTCCTCAAAGTATCCTTTTTCCGCAATGGACAGCAAAGGTGTCGTGCGCGAAGAGAGGTCGAATTCAGCTCCCTTGAATTCTGGGCCGGGTTTATGGATGTGCGAGTGAGACACGGAGAAGCGAGTGGCGGCCAAAAGCTCGCCAGGACACGGGATGTGCTTATGCAACTTGGATGTCGGGCGGAATACGCCAGGGTGGTGACACGTATCTGCCCCCAAAAACACGAAGCTGGTGGGGTACCGGGCGAGGGCGCAGACATGGCCCGATTGGTGCTATAAAAAGTTACTAATAGAATTCGCGTTCATCACGAGAACATACCCCGGGAACTCGAGAATGTAGAAGCTTCCGTCACCGAAGAAGTCGAGCGCCTTGAACCCCCCGATTAAAGTGGGGATTGAGCATCAAAGTCCAGAGGAACGAGTTTGCGGCCTCTACATATCAGAAGTTAATTAAAAATGCGAGCTGCACAGGCATCAATGGCCAACGTACGCCAGGTCGCTCGCGAGCAAGGTGCTGTGAGGATAGACGCATGGGTCTCTGTCACCGAGTCCTTGCCGAACACGAGGTCGGTCGAGGAAGGAAACTTCGACATATCGCCTGATTGCGAATCGAGGGTCAGTGCGCGCAACACAGTACAATTCGAATCCGAGTACCGGTATGGTCGACATGTGTATGGCTAGTAAGAGAACAAATGAATGGTTGAACCATTCAAAGTCAGATTTGAACGCACCTCCAGATGACAGCGCTGATGCTCTCCAGTTCGATTCCATCTTCAGCGAGCTGTTCGACAATATCTTTGCTGATTGGCAAGGCCATATGCCCTGCCTTGAACGCCGCCGCAACGGATGGAGCTGCATTCTCTAAATCTTTCCTGGCGCCGAGATCGAACATCACCCTCTGCTTCGTGGAGGTGTTTTCGACGAGGAACGCAAAAATGGGGCATGCCAAATTCTCGTAGCCGGGAGCGACGGGCGTCAAGAAATTAGCAGCTGCAGCTATGACTTTCTGGTTGTCTTCGATTACATCGAAGATTTTAACCGTCACTGTGGACGAGGAGGCCGGGATGTTGAGATCGTGGAACGACATCAAGAGACGGGGTAGCGCTAGGTGGTGGTGCTGGCCCGGGTAGTGTGTGCCGTAGACGTAAGAATCGAGAATTTAAATAGCCTCCACTCTACAGGAAAATGATAGGAACGGAGATGGCGAGAATCAAACTCAGCTGCTGAGTGTTCAACCGTGGTAAAAAAATTCTGCTGACCAACGCATTAGTAAGAGTGTGTCTGGGTTACAAATCGTTGTAATCCTGAATATTGCATGCAGACTCCGCGACAAGGAATCAGCTTGAAATCAGCTACTCGGCTGGGCGGTTAAGTCCTTCCTAGAGACATGTCGCATATTGTATCAGTCATCTCTTGGTCATCTCTGGATTCCAAACTGCAAACTAAGGTTGATGCATTCAAGCATAAATTTCCAAGCCGCACTGGCAGAAAATGTTAATAATAGAATCTGTCAGCTAACGGTTAGTAACTCGAATGAGGGAGGACTCATGTTTAATTACTGGGCAGTTCGTCCAGTCATAACTTATGCAGAGGGTTGTCGCATGAAAACTCACGCAGCTCTCATGCACAAGCAAAACAAGTCGTAAATCGGTGGTCAATTAAGAGTCAACGTCCGGTCTAAAAATTGTTTGCCTCACCCATGAGATTGGTGGACTCTTATAGCTCATCCTTAGACCTTGAGTCTCGTGAAAATCCGACGGATATCAGCGTAGAAGGAGCCTACCAATGCATTAGACTAGGAAATCAGAGACATGAGCAATGTGCCATTTGAAGTAGTTGTAGTCAGTAGTAGGCAACTTGAAGAATTCAAGGGGTATGTAGGCAAGGACGAGTCGGAGCTAGTTGGAGTCTGATTCTGACCTGCCAGTTGTCCTGGAAGACCTATAATTTTCGTGATTCAATTGGAGTGATCCAAATTGTCCATAAATCATTTGAATAGTCATTGCGAGCGCAGAGAAAGAGAGAATGCAGAGAACAGCCGCGGCAGACTGATCAGTGAGAAATTCAGAACAATTATGTCACGAGGTTGATTTTCGCACGGTCACCTTAGGACGCGCGTCGCGTTGTCCATTTGTTCCCGTCCATTTCTCTGTTATGCCAGACTCTACCGAATTCGCTATCCAGGTCACCTCTGAGGACCCGAAGAAGAAGGACGAGAAGGACAAGGACAAGGAGGAAGGGTCGTCAAAGCTAACAAAAGACAGCAAGGAGAAAAAAAAGGATGGAAAGGATGCGAAGGAGGGTGAGGGCGAGGAGCTCGTGCGTTCATTCTATTTTTTTCAGGAGACTACGCTAATTGGTTAACTGGCTAGTCGGAGGAGGATCTCCAGCTCAGAAATGAGCTTGAGATGCTCGCAGAACGTCTCAAGGTAATACGCGTGTGCATGCATAACATTTAAAGATTATTTTAATGCGGTCTTGCAGGAACCAAACACGGAGTTGTATCGACCTGCCCTCGAGACCCTTCGCACCCTCATAAGAACATCGACGTCGTCCATGACCTCGGTTCCAAAACCACTTAAATTCCTACGACCGCTGTATCCCGATCTTCAGGTTCTCTACGAGACATGGCCTGATTCCGAGGACAAGGTTCGTCTTTTTCTTTCCCTTTAGCCGTCATTCTCATGTGTGGCGTCAGTCTCTTTTTGCGGACATTCTCTCTGTCCTCGCCATGACCTACTCTGACACGCAACCCCGTGGAACTCTCCGTTACCGCCTTTTGTCCGCGTCTCTCCGGCCAGCCGGGTCCCCACTCGCTGACCCTGGCACTTGGGGACACGAATATGTCCGCCACCTTGCCGCCGAGCTCGGAGATGAATACACGTTGCGTGAGCAGGAGGTCGACGCACCGACACCTACGCCTGCCCCGGAAGCAGGCAAGGAGGAGGCCCCCGCAAAAGTTGAGGTCACGGGTACCGTCGAGGATCTGCGCGCTCTTGCAAAGGAGTGCGCCGTGTTCTTGATCGGGCACAACGCGGAACCCGACGCGGTCGATCTGCTAGAGGAGCTGGAAATTGTTGATGAAGTCGCGCAGCTGGTGGACGACAACACGTATAACCGCGTGTGTCAGTACATGATACGTTGCGTGAACCTTCTGCCGCCCCCGGACGATATTTCGTTCTTGCGGACCGCGCATACAATATACGTGCAGCACCACAAATTCCCCGAAGCCCTCGCGCTCGCAATACGGCTTGGGGACCCCGATCTCATCCGAGAAGACTTCAATGGAGCCGGAAACCCGTGCGTTTGAACGGAATTCTGTTTTGACTGGAGCTGACGAGTCCACAGATTAATGAAGCGGCAACTAGCATTCCTCCTTGCACGCGCCCAGACACCCATCGAGTGGCTGCGGACCCCGTCCGAGAACCCTGACGAGGAAATCGACATTGAGGATGAGTTCCCCGAAGACCTGCGGGAATGCCTCAGCAATACCCGCATGAGCGGCCATTTCCGTGACTTTGGCAAGGAGCTCGGCGTAACTGACCCCAAGAGCCTCGAGGACGTGTACAAGACGCATCTTGAGAACACACGTATGTGACATTATACCCTTGTGTCGAATGCGTGGCTGAAGGCCGCACAGGACCGACCACTTTGGCAAACGTCGATTCTGCGCGCGGGAATCTTGCGGGTACATTCGTGAACGCGTTTGTTAATGCTGGGTTCGGCAATGACAAGCTGATGGTCGAAGCTGAGGAGGGAAACAGCTGGGTATAAAGAACAAGGAGCACGGTTCGTCATTTCACTTCGACTCTTCTGCATGTCTCAATCCCTATATCCAGGCATGATGAGCGCAACCGCGTCGCTCGGTCTGAGTCTGCTTTGGGACACCGACCTCGGTCTCAGCCACGTCGACAAGTACACCTACTCGTCTGAGGAGTACATCAAAGCTGGCGCCCTCTCGCTACTGGCATCCTGAACAGCGGTGTGCGCACCGAGGCGGACGTCGCCAAGGGCCTCATCGGCGAATACGTCGACAACAAGTCCGTGCCGCTGAAAACCAGCGCCATCATGGGCCTGGCGCTCGCGTATGCCGGGTCACACCGCGAGGACCTCCTGCAGCTTCTCATTCCGCACATCTCCGACGATGCGACCATGGAGATTGCCAGTCTCGCGACGCTCGCCCTCGGGTTCATCTTCGTTGGGAGCGAGAACGGCGAGATAACGAGCACGATCCTGCAGACGCTCATGGAGAAGGCAGAGCGGGGCGACTCGGGCTCGATGAGAAGTGGGCACGGTTATGGCATTGGGTCTCGGTCTTCTCTACCTCGGTGAGTTTGTGCGTTGCGCGACTGGACTATGGCTGATGCTGGTTCGCGTAGGCTTGCAAGACGCGTCGGACACGACCATGAGACGCTCAAGGCTATTGAGCACCCGATCTCAAAAACCGCACAAATCGTCGTAGAAGCGTGCGCCTTTGCCGGGACGGGCAATGTGCTGAAGGTGCAGGCGATGCTGCACCACTGTGATGAGCACATCGACATGAAGGAGAAGGAAGCGGACAAGGACGAGAAGAAGGAGGAAAAGAAAGACGAACCTGCGGAGGGAGCCGCCAAGGAGGAGGCTAAGCCGGAGGGCAAGCCCGACGATACCTTCCAGGCTTTCGCCGTCATCGCGGTCGCTTTGATTGCGATGGGCGAGGATGTTGGGGCGGAGATGTCATTACGACAATTCCACCACTTGGTGAGCTATCCATCTAGACGGCTTGTTTTTTCGTTTATTTCTTTTCTTAGATGCACTACGGCGAACCCGTCATCCGGAAATCCGTTCCCCTGGCCATCGGTCTTGTCAGCATCTCCAATCCGCAACTCCCCATTCTCGACACCCTGTCCAAATACAGTCACGACAACGACCTGGCCGTCGCATTCAATGCAATCCTTGCCATGGGTCTCGTCGGCGCCGGAACCAACAACGCCCGGCTCGCACAGATGCTGCGACAGCTTGCGGGATACTACTACAAAGAGCCGGACTGCCTCTTTATGGTACGGGTTGCGCAGGGGCTGGTTCATATGGGCAAGGGTACGATTGGGCTGAACCCCTTCTTCGCCGACCGGAGCATCATGAGCCGGCCAGCAATGGCGGGTCTGCTGGCGACGTTGACTGCCTTCACCGACGCGAAGCACTGTGAGTCTGCGCTTCTTCTGTTGTGTTCTTCAGCTGACTTAGTTGCTGCAATGAATAGTCATCCTCGACAAGTACCACTGGATGATGTATTTCCTCGTCACCGCCATGTACCCCCGCTTCTTGATCACCGTCGACGAGGAGCTGAACAGCATGCCGGTTACCGTGCGCGTTGGGCAGGTAAGCAGGCCGCGTTGGCTTCGCCTTTATCATCAAACTCATACCTCACCAGGCCCTCGATGTTGTCGGACAAGCCGGGAAGCCGCGAACGATCTCTGGGTTCCAGACGCATCAGACGCCTGTGCGGCTGGCGACGACCGAGCGGGCAGAACTGGCACGGAGGAGTTCATCCCCTTTGGACACGTCCTCGAGGGCTTTGTGATTCTGCAAAAAAATCCTGGGTGGGAGAAGGAGGACAAGATGGAGCTGTAGATCCTCGTCGGACTGTTGAAATAACGCTGAATTTAGAATATTCCCTCATGCCCTGGTGTGATATTTTCTACTTTCTTTCTTTCGGTTTGCGGGTTGTAAGAGGATGGGCCGACGGCTATCTGGCTCTGCCCACTCAGCGTTTTCATGATGATGCGGAAAAGCCAGCTTGCGGCTTTGATTTGCTTCAGATATTAAGACACCATCGGGGTCTTGTTTGGTCACCGCGGCATGCCCCTATCCTCCAAAGACACCAACGTTAACTCGTCTCTCGTTCTGGTCCACAGAGCTTTATCTTGTGCTGCGCCCGCCCGCCAATACCGCCGATCCCGCCCCTTCATTCTCAAGCCCTCGCCGCTCCAAATGGCGACGCAGGGACAAGGTGTGTGTATAATCCCCCTCTTCGCCGGTCGCGTTCATCCTCTGCACCTCCTCTAGATGCCTCTGCACCCACACCATCCCACCTACCAATTGACGAGTTTCTAAAAAACACCGAAAATATGTCCGCATTTATGACGGCGCTGTTCAACTGGTCAAATCTTCAGGATGATACGAAACTACGCAAGCGGGTGGAGCTCTACAAGAGCTACAAGTGTATGTGTCATTTTCCTTTTACACCCTTTCTTGATTGTTCTTGACGGGCGATCCCAGACAAAGAGATGGAACTCGACGGCGTTGGCGGTGGTATGTGAAATCATAAATTAAAACTACAATTCAACTGACTATGTTACAGAGCTCAAGGTTGTGGGATCGTCCCAAGCTACGAGATCCCCAGGGATAAGTTCCATCGACTTCGCCCCAAGTACGTGATCTTGCGGATGGCAATGTGAGTTCAGTTGACCCATTTTTTTCAGGGTCCCATTCGTCATCCAACACGGAGACCAAGACGGTCAAGGCCGAAGCCCTCGAGGCACAAGTGACCAGGGCGAGGGCTGAAGCGAGGGCCGATGCGAGGGCCGATGCACTAGAAGCGTGGGCGGCGGTACGGGTTGAAATGCAGGCGGAAGCGAAGCAGGCGAGAGTGGAGGCCAAGGCGGACATCGAAGCCGAAAGGCAGAGGGCAGAGGTGGAAGTGACGAGGGCGAGGGCAGAGGTGGAGAAGGCGAGGGCGGAGGCAAGGGCAAAGGTGGAGAAGGCGGAGGCGGAGGCCAAGGCGGACATCGAGGCCGAAAGGCAGAGGGCAGAGGTGGAGGTAGCGAGGGCGAGGGCAGAGGTGGAGAAGGCGAGGGCGGAGGCAAGGGCAGAGGTGGAGAAGGCGAGGGCGGAGTCGAGGGCGGAGGTGGAGGAGGCGAGGGCGGAGGCAAGGGAGGCGAGGGCGGAGGCAAGGGCAAAGGTGGAGAAGGCGGAGGCGGAGGCCAAGGCGGACATCGAGGCCGAAAGGCAGAGGGCAGAGGTGGAGGTAGCGAGGGCGAGGGCAGAGGTGGAGAAGGCGAGGGCGGAGGCAAGGGCAGAGGTGGAGAAGGCGAGGGCGGAGTCGAGGGCGGAGGTGGAGGAGGCGAGGGCGGAGGCAAGGGAGGCGAGGGCGGAGGCGAAGGTAGAAATTGCAGCCGAAAAGCAGAGGGCAGAGGTGGCGAGGGCGAGGGCGAGGGCAGAGGTAGAACAAGTGAGGATCAAGGCGGAGGTGGTGTTAGCGAGGGTGGAGCTCAGAATGAAGACGGAGCGCGACGCCAGTGCCAGTATTTGATTCAAGTTTTTTTTCTTTTTCCGTACTGTACATAGAAATCGGGTCGAATGCCGCCCGTGGTACAAATAACTTATGAACAAGACCCGAGAACTGGGTATAAAAATCCTGGGAAACGATAAGCGCAAGACTTGTCGCGAAAAAAAAAATCGGCATACACGACGTGTTCTCCAGCTTCGCGGCCAATCGGTCCAGTGTTTCGTTGTGTGCTTTCGCGACTACGCCATTTATGAAGGGGAGGAACAAGAAACCCTAACAGAACATCAGTCTCGTCGGACTCCCCTTCGTCGTAAGATATATGCACATTATGGTGGTCGTTTCCACAACCTCAGTCTTTCCCTCGGAAATCACCCGCGCGGTGTATCTGACATTCGTGCGCGTCGCCGCCCCGCGGCGCTCTCCGCGTGCATCCCGTCGTCGGGCAGCGTGATCGTCGCCGTGTACGATATTTTCGTGCGGTATCCGAACGGCAGAACGAGGCTGTGGAGGATCGTGTATTTGGTCTTGTCTTCAGGGTCGACAGAAACGTTGTCGATGAGGGGGCTCAGCCCCATCACCGCAGGCGGGTCGTGCAGAACTCTCAGCACGGCCTGCAGAGGAGCCTTGATTTCCCTCTTGTAAGATACTTGGCGGGAGAAAGAAAAGCGGCATGCATATGATACGCCAAAGGGAAGGAAGGCAAGAAAAAAGAAACCACAAATCTATTCACATCTCTTCCCATGCCAAAATAGAGCAGCTGGCAAGGGCCGGGCCAGTTGCGGATCCATGTACTCTACGATGTCCAATTATTGGGTTGAGTACGCTTGCTGTTCAACGTGACGGCGAGTCCCTCGGAGGCATACTCAGCCAGCTGAGCAGCGCACTGTGCGTTGTCGCAGTTGATCAGGATCGCGTGCAGGCGGGCGACGGGTGCGCCTTCTGTTGCAACGTGCCAGCGAGACGCGACCATGTCGACGAGCGCGGGGGCGGACTCGAGCTTGCATGTCTCTTGGTAGCCGCCGTCGAAGGTGCGGAGGCGTGGGCAGAGCGGCGGCGCGGCGGCGCCAGGCACGTAGGTGAGCCACTCGAAGAACGCCGCGCTGAGGAGCCCATGCTGGTCGATGGTGAGGTGCTCGAGGGCGGGGACGGGCGCGAGGATGTCGGGGAGGATGCTGTCGTGCTTGAAGCTGACCTGGAGCCGCATTCGCGTGATAAGAGGGGAACGGGCCAGAAAGGATACAAGATTCTTGAACGACGGGTGGTCTGGTTCCCACAGGCTCTTGATTCCGAAATCGTCGAGGGCAGGGCAGGAGAACTTTCTAAGGAGATTCGCAATTTTACAGGTGGGTTTAATAGTCCGCGGACGGCTATACTTGGGAATGGAAAAGTCGCTGGCCCAGAGAGATTTCAAGTGCGGGAGGGTGCACCGAGGCATGTCGAGGAAATGAGGGGGCATGCCACGCATTGCGATGGTGAGATTCGTGAGGTTAGATGCGGACTGGCAAACGCGAACAAGATAATCGGCGGGGGCCTTGTAAATAGCTAAGTCACGCAGCCTGGAGCAAGGGAACTTGAAATCCGCGGGCGGTGCTTCCAGCCAAACTGAGCGCAAGTTTGGAGCGTGTTCAAAGGCGTTGCAGGGAGAATCAGATTTCTTGCCGAACATTGACGTGTTGAATTTGATGCGGATACGATACAGACGAGGGACGCGGTCCCTGACAGCGTTGAGGGCACGAATAGAAGAATTATCCTCCAATTCCAATCTGATAGTTCCCCAAAGCGAATAGGGCAGGATGGCCTTGAGCGACTTGTCATCGGCGGAAAGAGATAGCGGGCACACGCCAGAGCGTTCATCCAAAGGCGAAAAAGGCGGAGGTGGAAGTAAAATCCAGGGGATATGAGCTCCAGAGAATGGGTGTTGAAAGGGCCACGCGGCGCCACCTACGGCAAACGTGGGCCACAAGCATGGGAGCGTCAAGAGGCGAGGGGCGAATGTACTGGTCGTGGGATATCCAGTACAAACAGTGGGTGAAAATCTCGGCCAAGAGCTCTTCTATGGCAAGGACAGCGTCCCGCAGCTTGCGGCCACTGGGGGACTCCGGAGGATGGTACTGGGCGAGTTCTCGAGTGACTTGTTCGTTGAGGGCGGCGTCGTCCAAGGGCTCTGCGTCGTGTAGGCATCTCGGAGCTGAAGGCGGCGAAAGAGGGCCGTTATAGCGTTGTCCATGTACCTTTCCCGTTGGGCTGGTGGTGGTTCAAGTTCAAGACACCGTTGGCCAACACGCCACAACATCTCTTTTTGTCCTGCTCAGTCATGGTCGACGGTCAAATCTCCTCAATAGGGTCCTTCAAGGAGCATAAATACTATGCGGTCAACGAAAGTCGACGTTGGAATTCAACTGCGTACCTCTCGCGTTTAGGCCATCGTGGACGTGTACACTGCAAAGTGCCGCGCGCAATTGACAAGGAACAAATTTCTTTCTCATCTCCCTGGCTTCACGGCAGCGCGAAGATCCTGTTCTTAAAGTCTGCAATGCTCTGAACAACTCGAATTCGCGGAAATTCTGTCTTTCTCGGCTCTATCTAGCTCACACAGGCATCGACGGCTCGCTCTTCCAAACGGCAGGCTTGAACTTATGCTCATTTCTCAATTCCTGGATTCTCTATGCCCATTTGAATCTAATTGTCAACGAGCCTCGGATTCCCCCACCCACTTAGAACCGCTTTTTGGCCACGAAATCCCCGCCGATTTCTATGGCTACAGCTAAATTGACTATTCATCTCTTTCAGAATAAATTCAATCTCTTCAGGAACGAGTTTAGTTTCCCGTTCCGCGTCCCGAATTTCGCTTCCGGCTCGCCGCTTCATAACATGCTTGTTGCTTCGACTCCAACTTATTTGACTTCCGCAGGGAACATGCTTCAAAAAGAAACCTCTCCCATGTCTGGCCCGGCCAGTCTCATGAATCGGTCGACGGTGGGGTCATGTTGGTCCGTTTGATTCTCTCCATGGCTAACACTCTCGTACTGTCGCCGGTCAATGACCAAGGTATGGCAAATAATTGTGGCTGAGGTTATCCTTCACCCGGGGAAAGGAGGACAGGATGGAGCCTTTGACCCCGTCGGATTTAGAATAACCCTCCTTCGCTATTTTTGCGTTGCTGCGCAGCATATAAAAATACTTATCCTCTTCGGAGTCGTCTTCAGGTTGCTCATCAGCCAGCAGAAGGTCGTTTTCTACTTTATCTTTCTTTTCAAAAGGTTTTGAGTCTTGAGCGGTCTGGTAAGGTCTGGTTCGTCGACCGTCCATGTACACGGCCTATTGAGGCCGCGCCCAGTGCCCAGATTTTATTTCCGTGTGCTGTGCGAGCCATCGCCGATCCGCCGATGACATAAGATTTCACTTTTAGGCAATTGTATTCTTGCCTCTTGCTCCTCTTGTATACTTCATCTTTCAACCTTACCACCACCACACTCGTTACTCATTATGCTTAATCTCCCTCTTTCGCTTGTTTCTTGCTGTTTGCTGTGGCTCGTCTCGGTCCGAGCGGATTACCACTGGCCGTCGCTGCAGTACGATGCGCTGGAGGAATTCTTATACGAGGGCGCCCGGCCGGACGGGTCGAGTCTGGCGGATCTTGTGCGCCCCTGCAAACTGCGGGGGGAACCAATACGACGGTCGCGGCAGAGTGGGTTCGATTGGTATGTATTACGAGTGCTTTCGCATGGAGGTTCTTTGAAGCTCAATCTGTTGGACCAAGGTGTACCACGACATAGCTACGTATAACATCTCGGACGGAACGGGTGGTCTGGATGGTTCTATATTTTTTGAGACGAATAGACAAGAGGTATGGACGGTTTCGTTTCGTTTGCCTTGTCGGTCATTTATTTAGCGATACTCCAGAACGTCGGAGCAGGCATGAACAACACGCTCAGCGACTTTTCGACGTACCCCAACAAATATGTGTCCCGTCCGTGCCTCTCGTCGCACTCCTTTACCTGTGCTCACATTTAATTCGTTCCAGGCTCAGACATCATCGCCATCGCCACAGTCTTCGCCGTGCGACCTGTTCCGGGCCCGTCATCCCCTATCGTGGTGGGCGCATAGATGCGAACGTCGCCGGTCCTCTGGGTGTCCCGGACCCTCAGACAGCCTCGACTCGCTCAAGAACAATTTCGCGAAACAGGGCTTCAACGTCTCGGAGATGATCCAGCTCGTCGCGTGCGGGCATACGCTCGGTGGCGTGCGGTACCCCGATTTTCCGACGGTCGTTGCGGCGACTAGCGGTACCGTCGTCGATCTGTTTGACGGCACGCAGCAGTTTGACCATAATATGTTCGTTGTGTTCGATTCATATTGTACTCGTGCTCACTGGCGTGCGCAGCGTGACGCAGTACCTCGACGGGACGACGCAAGACCCGTTGATAGTGCTGAACCAGACTATGGCGTCCGACCTGCGGGTTTTCAGCAGCGATAATAATGTCACTATGCAAAGGTGGGTGGTCTTCATTATTTGATACATACAGGGTGATTTATGGTCTTGGGCAGCATGTCGACGGCAGATTCGTTTGCGCAGACGTGTACGACGATATTCGACAAGATGCTGAACACGGTGCCGTCTGGGGTGACGCTCACGGACGAAATCACCCTTCTCCCAGTCAAGTTTCGGCGGTGCAGCTGACTGTCGGCGCCACGCAGTTGCAGTTCACGGCCTCTGTTCGGCTAGTCCAATCTACTAACAAGACCAGCGTGAAATGTACTGGTGCGACCGCTACGGCGATGCGGCCGATTGCAAGTCCGGTCTCAAGCGCTTCGCCGCGCCAGGGGCACTACGACGGTGTCCTCGCCTATCTCGCAGGCGATGGGCGTGACACTCAAGAAGTACCAGTTCGTCGTGCCCATCGACGCGAGCCAGAGTGTATCGAAGTTCTGGTTCGTCGTGGACTACGGCAACGGGACGACCTCCGTCGCGGACAACGGTGGCCAAAACTACGTCGTCGACCAGGATCAAGTCTCTGGGTGCCCAGCATGAGCCGCGACAAGAACGTGCTTACAGGATCGTTCGGAGTGTCCGTGACCGCCGCCGTGAAGAGCGGGAGCAGTCCCTCGCGCGTGTACATCGACTGCTTCGGGCGCGCGACGTCGAATTACATCCCGATGAACGCGACGTATGATTTGACGCTGAATAGCAGCATTCCGGCGCGGGCGGGGTACGACTTTTATACGGGGACGGCGACGGACGACTTTGGGTCGACGATGCAGTTTGATTTGGTCGCTGTTGCGGGGAATGGGACGTCGTATGTGGACGCGTACCGCCAGTCAGGCTTGATTGGGGTCGCGCTCGCGGCGGCGTCGACCGTCAACCAGACGACGGCGGGAGGTGTGGGCGGCGGGGCAAGTGGGGGGTGGCAGTAACGCCGCTGTCGAGGTGGGGGGTGGTTGTGGTTGGATTGCTGAGCGTTTGGACTCTGAGCTACTTATAATGACGGATTTATATACATTCTCTCTGCTAATTTCGCATTTGCATACATGGACTTTGTATACAGCCCTCCGCATTATTGCATCGACATACCTGAAAATATTTACGCGACGGCCCCGCCCCGTGAGGATCCTTGATTCAAAAGTACCTCGGTCCAGTCGAGTCCAGTCGAGTCACTCAAGCGCGAGTCAAGAAAAGGCATTAATAATGTGGCTGTGGAAAGGTCTGGAAGGCACCGGTTTGGGATCGGCTTTAAATATTTGAGCCTGAGCCTCGCTTGTGTTCCTTAACCTTTACCTCGTCGAGTCCCTCCGGTTGTGTATTGACTGCGAGTTTCTCCAGTAACCTCTTTCTCCACCTTTTGCCGCGTTACACCACCTCAGGTTCGTTATTCCTCTTTATCAGTTCACTCGACCTCGTTTATAACTTTTCATATTTTTCAGTGACTGAACCGTCTGAGTCGTCTACATCTCTTTTGCGGCCCTTAGAACCCCCGACAAGCACGCGCGGTACCCCACCTGTGAGTCTTTTGTCCAAAAATACCTTGAAATCGATAATAATTGACATATCGCGATAGTTGGCTCTGGTAACGACTTCAACAAGTGGAAGTAGCCCCTGCATGGAAGGACCTGACAATCCGGCCAGAGCCGAACGTCCTCCTCCTGTTCCAGAGTCAAACTCAGGTCGGAATAATAACCGACGCAATAATCGGCGTACGCAAGATAATGCCAATGCGCCGAACGCTCAAAGTCAGCCTCGCCAGCCTCGAGGTGACAACGGTCAGCCCCGCCAGCCCCGGGGTGACGGTCAACCACGCCCCCGCGGTGATGGTCAATCTCGCCCCCGAGGTGATAATGGTCAGCCTCGTCCCCGAGGGGACAATGGTCAGCGGGGTGACAGAGGCCCAGGAGGCAGGCGTCCGCCTCGGAATGGGGATGGTGTTGTAGAACCTGGCACGACGTGAATCAAGATTCGTCGGCGTCGGGTGCGCGAGATAGCCAGAACTGGCGCGCGCAGGTCCAGCAGACTCTTCAAGTTCTGCACCTGCGAGGCGCGGTCGCGCTGCCAAGTTCAATACCGGGCTGACTTCTGGCGACGCAGCTCCTCGGCGCCAAAGTCTACCAGACCCAAGCCAAACCCGCGCCCGTCGCGGATGATCTGACCTCGATCCTCACTGCGGCGTTGGCACGCCGCCGTACCCCGATTGTCCCATCTGTTTCTCGGCTGTTCATCCCGCGCAGCCGACCTGGTCCTGTTCTCCGTCCATCCCGGTTCTCGAGACACAGCAGTACTGCTGGACGACTTTCCATCTCAAATGTATCCGCTCCTGGGCCGCCAAGAGTGTCAAGGAGGTAGCAGATGCGTGGGCCGCGCGCGGCGAGCCCCAACGCGGTGGGAGTGGCGCTGCCCCGGCTGCCAAGCTCGCCGCGTCGGCGTCCCAACTTCATACCGCTGCTTCTGCGATTCGACGCCGTCCCCCGCCCCCGCGCGCATCTCCACCCCGCACTCTTGCGCGTCCCGTGCACCCGCGCGCGGCCCACCTGCGCGCATCCCTGCCCGCTCCTTTGCCACCCCGGGCCGTGCCCCCCCTGCCGCATCACCACCGACGTCAAGTGCGGCTGCCGAAAGGACCGTCCTTGCGCTCCGCTGCGGGGAGACCGACGTCAGCTGTGGGTCATTTGTGGACGCACCCTCGTGCGGCGCCCACTCCTGCGCGCGCGAGTGCCATACCGACGTGTGCGATCCCTGCGCCGTGCGCGAACAGCGCATGCTTCTGCGGCAAGGAAGAACGCGAGGTCGGCTGCGGGGAAGGCGACGCCGTCCCGTGTACGCGCGACGGCGCCGACGAACCCTGGGTCGGCCGCTTCGCGTGCGACAACACCTGCGACCGGCTCTTCGATTGTGGCGTTCACCGCTGCGCGCAGCCTGCCATCCCGCTAACGGACCCGCAGCGGAGTGCCCCCGCGCGCCTGGAAAGGTGCGGACGTGTCCCTGCGGCGGCGCGCCATCAAGCCCTCGGACGCGCCGACGCCTTCCCCGCGCGCGCGAACTGCAGCGCGCCGATCCCAACGTGCAAGTCGCCGTGGGGAGCATTCTTCGTGTGGGCACGCGTGCGCGGCGGCGTGCCACGAGGCGCGTGTCCGCCGTGCGTGGAGCGCGTCGTGCGGCCGTGCCGGTGCGGGGGGAGCACGAAGAGCATGCTGTGCGCGGTCGCGACGGGCGAGGGCGGGGAACGGGAGGTACTCTGCGAGAAGGCGTGCAAGGCGCTGCGGGCGTGCGGAAGGCATCAGTGTCTGCGGGTGTGCTGCCCGCTCGCGAGTGTTGCGGCGCTGCAGCAGAAGGGGAAGGGGAAGAACGCGCCGCGGAGGTGAGGCGGCGGGGATTGGGGAGGAGAGGGGCGGGCTGCATGAATGCGATCTTGTTTGCGGGAAGAATCTGAGTTGCGGGGAGCACCGCTGCGAGCAGAGGGATCACAAGGGACCTTGCGGGCCGTGCTTGAGGAGCAGCTTTGAAGAGGTACGTTTCTGTTTGGTTTCTTGTTCAAATTGTTCTTAACAGTGATACAGCTAATTTGTCCGTGCGGCCTAACCGTCCTCGAGCCCCCGATTCCGTGCGGGACGCGTATCCAGTGTACCTATCAGTGCCCCCGCCCGCCGCCCTCCTGTGGACATCCTCGCACGCAACACATGTGCCACTCCGACGACGTCGGCTGCCCGCCGTGCCCCTTCTTGACCACGAAGAAATGCATGTGCGGCAAGAAGGACGTCGGGAACGTGCGCTGCGCGCAAGAGCGCGTCTCATGCGGGAGTGTGTGGGCGGCTCCTCGGATGCGGGTACCACCACTGCGAGCGCCTCTGCCATACCGCGATGAGGGTGCGGCGCCTGCGTTTCAGCGTGCGGCAAGTCGAGGAAGTTGTGGTGCGTCTTTCTCTCTTCCCCTATATTCTAACGACGGAATTCTGATTTATTTTCATATGGATAGTTTACCGCTGCACCACCATGCACCAACCGTGCCACGCGCCGTCGAGTTGCGACGAGTCGGCGCCTTGCACCGCGGTCATCACCGTGACGTGCCCGTGTGGCCGCATCCGCCAGCCGGTTCAATGCGGGAAGAGCGTCGCCACGCCCGCTGGCCGCGAGAATCAGCAGCCCAAGTGCTCGAACGAATGTCTCATCGCGAAGCGGAATGCGCGGCTTGCGGACGCGCTCGGGATCAGTCAAGAAAGTCGCGAGCGTGGGCCGGCGGTGGTGTGGCCCGACGAGGTGCTTGCCTTTGGGCGTGCGAACCCGAAGTTTGTGAGCGTTGTGGAGAAGGCGTTTGCGGAGTACGTTTTAAAAAAATTTATTACTTTATACTCATTGCTCTTCTACAGCTTCGTGGCAAGTGAGAAGAAGATGCAGGTGCTGCCGCATATGCCGCCGGAGCGCAGGAAGTTTGTCCACGACGTGAGCAACCAATCTACCCGATATTGGAGTCCAATCCAAACTGACTTGCGTTTTTCAAGGTCGCGACGGTATATCGCATGGACACGCAAATGGTCGACCAAGAACCGCATCGGAGGTACGTTCCTTCTTTGTTCCTAATCTCAGCGCGGCTGATCACACGATTCTCAGCGTCCAACTCTTACGCCGTTTTGATACCAAGGTCCCGTCGCCGCTCCTGTCCAACGCGCTCGCTGCCTCGGGCCCTCTACCGAGCCTCGGGAAGCTCGCAGATCTTCGCACCGGGGCAACTGCGAGCGCGAGCTCCGGCGGTGGCTCCTGGCGTGCCGGTCCTCCCGCTAAACCCGCGTCTGTAGCCGCACCCGGTGCCCCGCGTGCGTGGGGAGCGGCGAGCGCTGCTCCAGTTGCTGCTGCCCAACACGCGCCGCCCGTTCACGCCCCCGTTGCTGCCCAACCCGCTGCTGCCGCGCCCGTGCGCCCACCTGCAGCCATTACTACATCGACCCCAGTCCCCCTTCCCATAACCCCACAAACTCCTGTTAGTGTTCCGGAGGATTGGGAAGACGATGCGTAGCACCAGAAATTGAAGCAGTAGCAGTGTAGAATAGAATACGTGTACGTTTGCATACCCTGTAGTCGTGTCTTTCTGGCGCTGCTGTAATAAATGTAGATCTTCTTGGCGAATTCCTGTTATTAGCCAAAACCTGAACCACCATCAATGGTAGAAGTAGATCCCTACGAAGACCGTCTTTCGCCACCAGCATTACTTTCCCCAGCTCCAGGCTGCCCACACCACCCGATCCATTTTGTCCATGCGTTTATAGAGCCCTGGTACAGACATGTAAAGATACAGCGTCAAGATACAAGTACAGATTCTTAGTGCCTACGATCCTACGACAAGTGAGACATTGTGAAGCTCCCCATTGAAGCCCTCCGCGCGAATAAAGTGGGAGGGCGCTGCAAACGACATGTTCGCAGGCTTCATGTATTCTCCCCAGATATCCAGATTCGTCGTCCACCAATACATATCCCCATCGATTAACGCGTACGTGTACGTCCGTGTTGCGTGGATCTCCACCGTCGTATATACGTCCGTAGGCAATGTGTAGGGGAGGGAGTAGCGTATTTGAGTAGTGGGATCCTCGAATGCAAGTGACTGTACGTGCAACTTAGAATCCGTGCCCGCAAATATGACGCCGCCGTCGTAGGCACAAGCATGGACGTTCCGTCGAACAACGGGACGCTGATCTCGGTCGACTGGGACGGCTTTATGGTGAATTTGAGAGTGTACGGCGGCCCGACGGAGTCGAATGCAGACATGTGGGGCTCGGAGACAGTGGGATATTGGAAAATTATATTGTCAGGTGGGCGCCACCGGCGCGATTGAGGTTCTGGCCTGGCGCAGCGGCATTCAGGGTCTCGTATATAGAATTGAACTGATCCCGAGTAAGCGCGGTATCGCGAATTCCAGAGCCCGCCCAGACTTTCTCTGAGAAAACAGCAATACTGCGAGCAAGCTGATAGTAAATCTCGAGCGATGTGGTAGCGTTGTTGCCTGGAAAAAAATCAGGAAACGATAAGACCGCGGAAATACCAAAGTTCGTACCCCAGTCGTTCCAAATAGCCATTATAGCTCCACGCAAGAGAGGATTTTCTGGGTTAGTATTGTTGGACGAGTCGCGTCCGGTGAAAATATTAGGTGCCCATCCTCCACCATCAGGAGCTCCGCTCCACATTAGATCCTGATTCAATTCCACAGGGAATTGACCGTTGTCCGATGTTTTGCCATCGAGATATAGGAATTGTTGTTCCGAGTTGATGACTCGATAGCCGCGTTCCATGAGCTGCACGGGGATGGAATCGCCTGGGAAATCCCAATGCTGGATGGTGACATTCGTGTTTATGGACAGAGTGCTACTAGGTTCGTTGGTTCCCCAGACACGGATAGATTTCCCACTTTTCTGCGAAATGTATTGAGACATCTCGTTCACAAAAGATATGTAGTCGTTGGCCAGGGAGGAATCATATTCGTCCGCTCCGATGGAGACTTCCGAGGACGTGAACCAAGGCAGGACCTCATCCCAAATGGCCTTGATCGTGGGGATCGTATCGGGGTGCGAAAGATTTAACTGGTCCGGAGTATTTGGGATCATCAGCTCTGGCTTCCACTTGGTAATAGGCATCGAGTGACCCGGTGTATCTAATTCTGGAATGATAGTGACACCATGCGCAGAACATGTGGCCTGTAGGGAGGCGAAGTCGTCTTTGGTCCATGTTTCGTTCTTTAACTGAACGATGTTCGCGATGGGAGAACCAGCGGAGGGCTGAAAGCGGAAAGCCGAGTAGAGTTTCCGCCAGTCCGGTCCAGATATAAAGTTCTGGTCCCAGAGATTGTCGGAGGCGTGGATGTGGAACGTTTGAAGTTTGAAAAAAGATGCATAGATGCATAGATCGGCTAGCATAAAGTTCATGCACATTCGACTTGAGAGGAATATGATCATACCCAAAAACGTTGGTTGGAACCAATGCCGAGCAGCATCGAGCATGAATCCCCGTATCTCCCATCCTGGTGTATCAGAACCAGAGCCCGCCGGTATGGTAAGTGTGCCATGGATCATTGCTACTTGCTGCAACAGCGTCCTCGTCCCTGGAGTAGACTTAAACGCAACCCACACTACGCGGTAAAATGTGACGCACCCCACCATGCACCGATTGCGCCACTTCCTTTGATTATATAGGACTGGCTACTAATCACAAAGTCGTAGCCTTCGTCGGTGGCTACACCATTGAAATAACTGTGGTCGGTAGCCCCAAGGGTCAGGAAGACGATCGGGGAGGTAGCTGAGTCTCCGAGGCTTCCAGCTTTGACCTCAGGAATCGAAGTAAAGCCAGTGAGCGAGATCAAGTCTTCTCGAAAGGTTTGCGCATAGCTGATCAGTGACGGCGAACCTGAGTTCTGAAAGACCGAATCGACGATAATTTGGGTCGAGGAGGAAAACACGAAACCCGGTTCACCAGCATCTGTGAAGGATGCCACAGAAGGAATTTGAGGTTGGAGTGACGCTGCGACACCGAATTGATTCAATTGAAGCAATCCGATGGAGGATAGAGCGAGAAAGAAAAATCGGGGATACGATATGGATATCATCCTGAGTGCTCAAGGATAAGACTCAGGATAAAAGGTCACGCATGGCCACAACGAGGAGTGGATAAGTGGAAAGGAAGCTTTCCCGTTAGACTCTCGGCCCACATGTCTTCTTCGGGACAGAAAATGATGGCCTGGGAGACTGTGGGAGTTTCAGGAAGGCAGCTGCTGTCCATTTCAAGGATTTTGAGAGCTTGAAAATACTCTCGCTTCATCAGAGGTCCGTACTTTCGGTGGAAGATTCAAAAAAAAAAAATCGTGTCCGATTCTTCATCGGTCCATATGTATCGCGCTATCGAGAGATTCCGCAAGGTTCCCCTAATCCTCAGCCAATTTACGCAAGTATGAGTTTCGCCACCGTCGCGCCGATGGTTGTGGAAGAGAAAGCGGGTTCGATTTGTTATTGTTTACCAAAAAGACATTTGGAATTTCAGGGTGTTGCTCAGCGCTCAACGTTAGCGCTCAACACCTCTCAAACACCTTGTACAGGTCTGGTAAACTAGCAATCTGAACGACGTCGCGATCCAAAAGCGATTTAGGAGCCGTTATGTATCGCCGCAGGGAAGGGAACACAATGTGCTGTATCTGCCATCGTTCAGCCTTATCCTGCGCTTGCTCTTCCTCCGTCTCGGACTCCGGGGTGGAACAAAGAGGGCCTGGGACGTAGAAATAGGCCAATTCCCGGAGGAAGGACTCGAAGCATTCCATTTCGGAGTTCCAATCGACCTGTGTCGCAGAGGTCAGACTCAGTACGTCTTCGGTTATGGAGCGACCAACCTGGGGTCCAAGGCGCATGAGAAGACTCGGAAGCTTGTCCAGATTGGGTGTATAGTCTCGCAGGAGGAGCGGGAGACTCTCGATGAGGCCCGTAGGCGTGATATTGAAGGAAAAATATTCGGCGAGCATGTCTCTGCGGGCCATTAATGTTTCCACGATGCGCTGGCGACAAGTGAGTGGATAGTGAACAGTATAAAGAGGTTATTTACATCTACGATCTGAGGCTTTGTGAGCCCGCTCTCCTCTGTGGTTTCTTCGAGCTCGACGGCGATCTCGATCAATGTCCTGAGTGGAGGCGGGGGCTGCAGCTTCAGGCGGCTGAAATTTCCGAACTGCCGCAGCCCCAATTGGTAGAAGAGTTCCTCGCTAAATGGAAGAAAATGAAGGTTAAGAGGGAGCAAGTAACGTCACGACGTACGCGAGGGCCCCATGATTGACGAGGTAGAGCTTGGTGGAATGCTGGATCAACGAGAGACACTTGTTGAGGTCAACGATGCCGACAAAAGTGTGCTTTTCGAGGATTTCGGATAGCTCTAGCAGTGCCGCAGGTAAGAACATTGTCCTGCCAAATAAATGTGAGGATGGTAATACGTTTATGTTTCCCTTTAATTGCGTTCTGCCGCAACCTCTTCACGGAAGTCAGAATACACTCGGATTCCTTGATCTCGCGCGATTTAGATGTGTCGGCCGATTTCCCCTTCGCGGAGGAAACCCCCTCGATCCGGGTCGGATTGACGACCGGAAACATCGATTCAAGAGTACGATCCTGGAGGGAAGTTCGAACTTTGTACTGTGACAAGGTTTTCTTCGGAGCTAGATGGCACAAAAGTGAAAGGGGTTTTTAAATGACTTGAGAAACTTACCAGTCGATGCAGTGGGTTTCGTTTCAGCAGCTGCCTCCTCGGCCTCGTTGTCATCTCTTGCTCGTTCTTTTCCTTTCCCTTTCTTCGAAGTCGACTGCTCAGGTTCTGCGAGTCCACCGGTCAAAAGCGTCTATGTGGCGTGAATGAGTGGTATACCAGAGCACGAGATGGAATACCTGATATTCGAAAACCCTAGAATGGCTTTGTGAAGCCAGAGATCGCTGGAGCGTGTCCGAAATTTGGTCTGTGATACCATCCTCGTTCAGGAAATGAACTTCCTTTTTTGTCGGATGGACATTGACATCGACATCGCGAGGGTTGATCTGCAAACTAGGACGAGTCAGCTATGCATTAGCATCAAAGAGGCAGCAATCACCTCAAATATATGAATGGCGAAGCACCCTTGGGAAGCACGCCGCTGTACACGGCCTCCAAGGCTCGTTTCATACGGGATGACTCCACTAAACGGTCTGGAAATTGAAGTTCAATGGCATTTCAACATCCGTACAAATGGACAGAGACAGACGATTTATGAAGAGGAGGAAAATCATCTTCTTTGATTGATAGTTAGCATTGGTGAAATGCGCCTCCGCTGTCCACGATTCGCGATCCGCGACTTCAGAGTCTTCTTCCATGTCCTCATCATCTTGATGTTTGTTCTTCGATCCGAATGTGGCATGCAGCAAATCTTTCGCTATCGAGTGTCCGTACAATAATCGAATAGCTTGAGGGATTTCTGACGAGGACGGCGTGGACAGGTCGGGCGAAGGGGAGCCAGCCTTTTACACCTTTTAGCTCGGAGAGTGTGACGAGAAAAAAGCAGGAGCGTACCTTCTTGCAGGTGAAGGACACTTTCGGATTATGAACGGCATACTTGGTTATAACATCCAGAATCCTCGAATACTCTTCGGACGCGCTGCGCAGAGCAGAAAGACGGGTCGGAGTATTGTAGAAAAGATCCTCTATCTTTAGATGCTTGAACGACGCGTCGAGGGCAGAAAGGCGCAAGTCCTCACAATGATCGTAGTCCCGTCATTGCCTGCACAAGGCTTGGGCTCTGCCGTTTGTCCAGGCTTCGCTTCAACAAGAACCCCATCGAGATAATGTGCCCTGTAAACAGCTTTCGTTCAGAACTGAAAGGTACGCCAAATGAAGACGCGCTGACTTCCAAGCACATGCCTCTGTCTTAGTTTTGGTTACCACTGAAAGATGGCAACATGTGAGATTGATGCAAGAGCCTCTCCACCTGCGAAATGACGTTCAGAATAGCAAAAGGGGACTTCATTAACGAGCACTCACGAAATCCATACGTTGTGATACGTGACAGATCTGAGAAAGTTGACAGTTTGGAGTCGTGAATCGCTCCGCCAAAATAGGAAGATCTGCCCTCTGTAATCCAAAATTAAATGGTGGGCAGATATAGAACAGACATGAGACAGACACGAATGCCACACCCATTATCCTGGATCTGCAGCAGTTTCATGCCTCCATCTTTGACAGTAACGCGTATGGACGTGGAGCCTGCATCGAGACAATTCTCCAGGAGCTCCTTAAGGGCAGAAGCGGGCCTATGGATAATCTAAAAACAGCACGGTGACTCGAAAGGCATAGAAATGGGCGCGACCAATCTAACGCACTTCACCAGCCGCTATACGATTAATCAGCGATTCCTGGAGTCTCCGGATTGGAAGGGGTTCGCTCGGTTTGTTTTGGTCACCCATTTACTGAGACTAAGAAACCAGTGGATGACGAAAGGTAGAGCGTTGGAACTTGGACGAAAGAAACGAGAAAGAAGAGTCACGATCACATGATGGCTTAATCGGACATTGACCGCTCCAAGGCCACCGCGTCGTGTGAGGTGTGGTGCTCGTCTATAGTTTACAATAATTCTATCTACGCAATGGCTAGATACATTCCTCTAATAGTCGGATTAATAGTGTATAGCGAAGCAGATTATATCTATCCAATCCAGGCCGAAAGCCCGTCATAAACGACGAAGACAATCCCACTGCTTGGGACCGCCCGCATGACGGTCATTCCACAACCAGCATACAGTCCTCTGACGCCATGAGTAGCGTACATCTTGGTAAATGTCCGGTAAAACGAAGCAGGCGCTAGTTTAGGCTCTCCAGTGGGTGCAGGACGATAGCGATGCGACAGCAGCTCCTCCTCGGTCTGCATGGCGCTCTTCACGGTATCTGCGGGGTACAACGCCAGAACACACGCAGCACCGGAAACCGCGCCAGCGACGGCCGATTCCCAGGGTAACAGGTTATTTGGTTTAGCGGCTCTGGTTGGACCAAGCCGACGGTCGAGGAGCTTGGCCGCAACCCACTCTTTGACGGCGAACCAAGAAGCAGTACCTGGTACGAGTTAGAACGGATAAAGTGTCTATCGAGAGAGACTGCGCATACCGCCTGTTTCGCGGAGGATAGTACCGGTGTGACCAAGCCATAAACCACGAACGCCATGTGTCGCAACAGTGGAGCGGGCAATCGCTATGAGACCTGGGGGTCGTCTTCCTTCAGCGGCAGTGGATGTAGGGGAACCCAGAATGTGGTCGAAAATGGGGGTAGCCGCCATCGTTGGCGCTGTACGCGCGAGCGCCGCCACGGATTTCGGAGTGGCGTGTATTGGAGGGACGCGAGCATTCGTGGTTGTGTTCATTAGCTGGACCTGCATTTTGCACTTGACGAGCTCTATGGGAGTGCTGTACATGCCACATTAGTTGGAATACAACGGGAGCAATATTTCACGAACAGGATGAAGCTGGTAACAAAACCTGCGCCAGCAGCAGCAAGACCCAGTTGAGGAATTGTGAGTTGTGGAGAATGGGTGGAGGGAGACGAGGAAAATGTCCGGATTAAATTTTGAAAGTATGAGTAGGACAAAAAAGAGCCCCTGTCTCTACCATGGAGCCCGCCACGGGCGCCGGTAGACCCTGCGATAATCCAGAGAATAAGTTCAATCAAAGAAACAGAGATGCTCGGAAACGAACCCGATATAGCCCTCGAAAGCCTTCGTGTTTCCATGTTTTCTTCAAGCAATCTATTGGGCCTTTGAAGCGTTGGCGCTCATCCGTAGGCGGCGTAAGGAGCTGGGCCTGAAGCCGCACCTTTGCCAGGTCGGCAGGGTATTCAATGACCTTGAAAAATTCGATAGTTTAGGCATATCATGTCCTTCATCGTTTGCGTACCTCCGACACTATTCCCGCAAACTGTGAAGATTTTTGGTTTAGAAAGAATAGAAAAAGATGAGCCGTGGAGTGCTCACACTACCAATTACAATTTCCTTGACCGTGTCACGGAGACTCATAATAGAGGCGTCATCGCTGTCGGGGGCAGCTTGGACGACGCCATCCGTGCGCATGGTCTTGATACAAGGGCGCTCCGCTGGTTAGAACATGATGGACAAACGACGAGAGTCCGGCGTGAAGACGTGGTAGGCCGGCAGGAAAAAAGTGTGGGAATAAAACGCGGTCACGGGACAAATGGACCGATAATGGATGCGAAGATGTGCAACGCGCTGGCGGGCGAGGAATTTTGCAATATTGGCCTGAATACTGGTGAATAGTTAAAGATATTTCGCGAGACATGATATTCCATCCGTTGGGTCCAGGGAAAAACTGCGGCGCTAGGAGGCGAAATATCCGTATTTTAATCGTATGATTCTCGTACGGCGCTCGACACCAGTCCCACATTCCGTTTTGCCAGATCCCGACTCCAGTCTCTCAGGACATGTTTCATGACCTTGCCGCTCGCCGTCTTAGGCAATTCCAGTTCCGTTCCATCCTCGCCGACAAAGAATACCCATGTTGGCGAATTCTAAATTCAAGTTGTATTTCAACCAGTGACAGTATTAGGACGTGTTCCTCACCTGCGGATTCATCGACCGCGACACGGTCGCTCGAACGGCTTCCCTTGAGATATTTGATCCAGGTTTACGCACGATCCATGCACCGACAACTTCACCGTATGTACTGTCGGGAACAGAAACGACTGCGGCTTCTTCTATCTCCGGATTGGTCAAGATAACCTAGAGATAGGTGAGAAACTGAATGAGGTCTTGCGGCTTTCCTCACATTTTCGATCTGGATTGGGAATAGATTCTATGAGGGAGGAAGTTCAAATCAGCTAATACCTGCAAATATTCGGCAGTGATACCTCTCCTCCACGAATAATTATGTCCTGGCCGGAATTGTGTTAGATAGTTTGGATTCCACAGTAAGTTGGAAGTGTCACCTTGATTCTGCTAACGACTATCCTCGGAGTCAGTTCAGAGAACAGTGAAGCCATGAGGAAGAGCAACTCGCTGCGCAGATATCCTTCTTCATCGAGAATTCCTTCGTCGCCGGTATGCATCCAGAGGGTCCCATCTTCAGGGTCAGTTCGCATGACTTTCCGGGTCTGTTCCTCATCTCCCCAGTATCTGCAATCGGGCTGAGATATCGTACCAGCGACAACAGAAACAAATTACCCCTTTTGAAGCAGATAGCCAGCTATACAAATCTCTCCTGGGGTGCCCACAGGGACGATATTTCCGTCAGGGTCAATGAGCTTCGCTTTGACATGCGGTTGCACCCTGCCCACAGTCTCGACGCGTTTTATGATAGGATCAGCTGGAATGGTTTGGAAAGAGACCGGGCTGATTTTGGTTTAAGCCGGCTGGGAAAAGATTCAACGAATACAAATCACCTTGTCTCAGCTGGAGAGAAAATTGTAAGCGCATGTCACGGTTTCAATTTCAACCACGACTTCGCATGAATTAACTCACTCATTCCATATGCGTCTGTTAAATCCCCCAGGTTTAGCGTCGCTATGAGTTTTTTCATGAGCTCAATCGGAATCGGTGAGCCTGCAGCGATCCCAGTTCTACCAAGGACAGTGAAGTAAGACGAGGACTGAAATTAGAATGTGTTACCTAAGTTGTGACGTATCTATGGTCTCGCCATTGGCCTGGCGGCGTTCAACCTCCGCAAGGACTCCCAGGAAGTGAGTGGGCACTCCGTGGAGAGCGGTGCATTTTTCTTGCACGACGGCATCGACGATTGCCTTGGGGTTGAATATTTCTGACGGATACACGATGCAGGCACCGTGTGTCCAGGCGGCCAAGTTTCCTAGAACGAGACGTGCGAGAGCCTCAGACACAGGATAGTGTGTGCGGAGGACAATACTCATCAAAGCAATGGAAGAGCGGGGGGACATTGCCTGAGTATCATTTAAGTTAGAAATCGCGATCTGTTTTGTTGACTTACACAGAATGTCATGCTCGGTGAGATACATGCAACGGCCAATCGAAATACCGTTGTTCAGCAAGTTGGAATGGGTGAGCTGAGGTTCTATGAGTGAACTAGAGCGTGCATTGACGAAGAAGATGTACCGAAACTGCTTTCGGAGCACCGGTGGTACCACTGTAAATTATTGTGAAGACTACACAAAGCGTGTGGAATTATTGTAAATCCAGAATACCTTGTGAATTGCAAATTTATGACATCGTCCTTTTGAAGAGACTTGGAAATCTCTTTCTGCAGATTGTTTTCGCGTGAAGATTCATCCCAAACCATAATTTCACGCCAATCAATCCAGTCCTTAAGGCCCAGTTTGTCGGCCTCCTGATTGAACTGACCTGTGTTGTCGACTACAACAAGATTACGCAGTGTGGGCAGATCCGAAAGCTTCTCTTTGAGCATTTCAGCATAGGAGGAAGACCGAATCCGAGGGACCACGAATAAATGGGAAACTCCAACCAAATTTAATACGGCAGCCTGCACATGAGAGAGGTTAAAACCCAGCTTTAGATGGACATACGAGTTCGTTCGTTCGATACGCAGGATTTATTGTAACGAGAACAGCACCGATGCTTGCACAAGCCCATTGCAGCATGGCGTAAGCGCTATGTAGGGTCCATTATCGTCTCCCAGACAGTCCATAAAACGAATTACCTATTATTTCCCATTAAAACTCCGACTCTATCCCCCTTCTGGACCCCCATGCGCAAAAGGCCCCGCGCAAGGGCATTAATGTGACGATCAAATTCCGCAAAAGACCACGCCAGATGTGAGCTTGTGCCGAGATTCACAGACGGGGGCCCCCCATGGGGCCGAATAGATTCGTTTCTGCAAATTAATGCGGGGCGACTATTGTGTTTGCGCAATATCTCCCCCTGAAAATATTGGGAGAGTGTAGAAGACGCAAGTGGAGGTTCGAGCGCCCCTTCCACGGAAGACCAAGTTAGATTTCTTGTATGGGACTTCGACCGTTTCCAAAGATGATGCAGGAGCGAGCGTGGCAACATGAGCGCGGGAAGCAGAGGTCCGGGGTTATCGGACCGTAAGCCTACTCGGATAGAGTCCGAGTCTTAGCCGAATGGGTCAACCAAGAGTCAACCACTGCCAGAACCATCAACACAAACCAAACTGAGGCTGGTGGACTCGCTCGACTCGTTCTTCAAAGTTAATGCTGGGTAATTAGGTCTGGTGACAGAGGCGACACATGCCTTAGCCTGGAGGAGGCGATCCTGGTGACTCCAAAGCCTGGCGCCATGACGAGGGCGAAGCGGACGGAAAAATAGGCTCCGTCCTATTTCACGCCTTGTGTTCTCAACTTCCGGGCCGCCCACCTGATAGAAGCTACACAGCAACCAATGAGTTTGTCGGGGGCCGAAAGCTGATCAACCTCGGCATTTTGCTTTCATGATATAAACGCGCAGGAGCGAATTGGATACGACTGAGTGAATTCCCATGTTGTTCCCGACGTAGGTCGAATTATTTCTTGGCGACCATGCCGATAATGACCCTCTGGCAAGCCATATCAAGGCTGCTCTGGCACTCGCAGCCACTACAATTTTGAACCCAGTCTATGCGGCGACAACTGTGATTCCGGTGACTAGTTTCAGCAGCATCTCAACATTTGAAAGTTTCTGGGTGAGGTCATCGGTCTTTCAAACCGAAATCCGCTCAGTTACTGTAGGCCTACTTGTACCCCTGGGGCTCAGATCACAATGGAAGTGTGTATCTTGGTGTCTGAAACTCTCAATCCATATTCACTTCATTCTAGGTGCTCGAATGGTCGGAAACTCCACGGATCACAGCCATATTAATGTAGCCTCCAGCACCCTCAGTTTAATCGCCACACCGACATCGAATCCTTCACCTCCTACAAGCACGGCGAACCCAAACCCGGCTATCCATTATGCAAGTGGAGCTATCCACGCCAAGTCCCAGATCACGGTCACCAGTGCCAACTCATACACAATTTCCGGAGACTTTAGTTCCCCGACAGTGAGGGGAGCCTGGCCAGCATTTTGTACGATTATTTATTGTTCTATTTTTTCCTTCTTCACACTGATTTTACTTTCGTAGGGCTGACCGTACGTTTTCTTGATTTATAATATAACTATGCCGCATGGTCTGATATTATGATAGGCCGTTAGCGGCTGGCCTCCGGAGACCGATATCGGGGAATGGAAAGGTATGAGAATCAATGTTCACAACGCACACACTGTAACATGGAATTTCAGGTACTAACGATAACTGGTTTAACACCTTTAATACGTGCTGAGCAATTAAAATTCCGTTCAAGGACCGAGGCTGATTCGAGTTCATTTCTAGGTCATCAATCGTCAAGTCGACCCTCGTTGCTTGGCCGGCCGACTTGTCCTTCCACTCCCTGAAAGCTGTCCTGACCGCCGAATCGAACAATGCCGATGTTAGGATCGATTTCTACATGGACAACGTCCTGCAGGTCACTCAATTTGGGCAAGGATTTGTCGGCAAGGCGCTTTGGCTGTAAGCAGACAAATTTGTTTTCCGAATATAAATACCAACTCAAGATCTCTCTCAGTATCATCAATCTACAGGCAAGTCTATACACTAATTACATGCGCGATTGCTAACAGTCGAATAGATGGAAGGCAGTTCCGGCTCTCCTGGTCCCACCGGTACCACAACTTACAAAGTTCGTAACTTGCTGGTAACCAGAAGTGGTTCTTGAGGCACTGGATATTATGATACTTCAGAATGTTTAAATTTGACCCACAACTTTTTGACCTTCTATTTGAACCACTTCTCAGAAAGAAATTGAAAGTACTGTACCATTTCGACCGTAGGTTCAGGTCACAGGTCACAGCCAGACCCGAATTGAACCTATTTAATTTTTGTCACAGGTCACTGGCTTTTGAGATCGCGGTTTTTGGCTGTTTTCCTGCTAAAATTCACCGGAAAATGCCGAAAATTCGCCCCAAAAGGAAATTGAATCAATCAAAAGGTGAATCTAAGTGGTCACAGGTCACAGTGGCTGAACCTACGGTCGAAATGGTACAGTAGAGTGTTCGTTTGCGGGTCTTCACGGGGTTGAACTTTGTAATGTCCTACCTCCATGGCTCGTTTCGTTTCCTTTCAACTTCGCAGCTGAAAATCAGGACATTAGCTGGTAGTACTCATCAATGATTTCATCAAATATTCGGACCGCAAAGCCGAAGTCAGCAACGTGAAAGCGCACGCTCATCATCGTTTTTTCGTCGAGCTCGACGGCGACGACTAGCCTCCATTTTCCCGCGTCTCCACGCTCCTCAATACTCTCCACTCTCTCAAGCTTTCATGCCACTGGTCGGAATCTTCCGGATCGCGCTAGCATTCTTCGTTATCTTACTCAGTCTGGGTATTTCACTCGCTCAAAACTCGTCGAATCAGCTCAGCTTTTCTCCGGCACCTTCAGTATACGCTGACTTGGAGGATATGCCCCAAGTTCTGCGTTCCACGAAGGCATCTTCGACCGTTAGCCACAATGAAGCACTGCCATATATCTATCGGCCACCCCAGGTGCCGCTAGATGTGAAGGGATACCCTATTGCTCCGCAAGATTTGAAACTGGAGCAGGTGCATGTTTATGTACGGCATGGTAAGTGCAAATCTCACCCAGTCCATCCACTTTGATTCATAGAAAACGCGTAGGAGAGCGAACGCCAGTCGGGGTCCGTATTGCTCCGTTCATTCCAGGTACAGTACCCGCATGTTCTTCAACGGGAGGCGTTAATATATTCTCCCTCATCTAGAACATTGGATTATGTGTAAAACCGGCCGTCAATTTCGAAATCCTGTATTAGGAAATGCCAATGACCTCGATGGAACCTTGCGCACTAGGAGAGTCGTGGAACGGAAAGATGGTTCAGCGACGGAAGGCTTGTGGTAAGTTTTCGTACCTATCCGCAACTTATCTGTTCACAAATAAAATTTTCTTTCTTTTTTTCTTCGTCCTTCCTTCCTATTCTCGTATGGATTGGTTGGAATTTAACAAGTCTCCTCGGAGAACTGACAGACATAGGACGGCAGGTAGGAACCAAAACCGTTCTTTATCCTCTCAAAATTAAACATTTGTAGTCCACATTTAACTATGGGACGGCGCTTCGAAGTCTTTATATAGATCGGTCAGTTTAGAATGACTTCTGAGTCCTCGTTGTTCTAAAATTTCAAATAGCCTGGGTTTTCTTCCTGATCTTCTTCAGAAACGCGGGGAGGTTTATTTCCGGTGCGCTATTCTGTTTGACAGCATCTATCAACGTCTCAGGCCGCATATTCCATTACGTAGAAGCACGAATATGCCACGAACCATAGAGTCTTTGGAGCAGGTTATTTACGGTTTATATCCTACAACCAAATGCAGTCCAAATGCCTTGCCTACCCTTTTGATACGGTGCGTTTAAACTCGTGCTTGCCAATAGTTTTAAATCTAATTTCGGGTGAAGAAATGGGCGAGATGAGAATCTCCTTGGTAATCGGTCCTGAGTTGATTCTTCTTTTCAACACTCAACATCGACTAGGAAACACAATGAGTTGCAAGCGCCTTGAATATCTGCAAATCGGATTTGCTCAGGGTAAAACAGCTCTATTTCAGTGGCGACGGCACTCATTGGTATTTCAGCGGCTGCGGCGGCTTATAATCAAACCCTAGAGCCGTTGGATAAATACATTTCCAAATATCTCGATGGGCGGCCTATCCGAATTGACGGTAAACCCCGAGCATCCGGTGTCCTTGACACAGTGAGTGGAGCTGGTGTATATTTTATTTCTTCTAACTAAACTGGCAGATTCGAGCGGCCATCGCGCATGGTGTCAAGGTTCCTCCCGAATTTGAGGACAAGGCCATCGTGGACGTCATTGTACGTTCTGTGTTTGACGACCGTCCAGCTACTCAGCAATATAATAGGAACAAGCAGTGGTCACTGAATGGTTCGCAGGTTAGAACGGCATTCAAGTATTGACACGATCATTTTTCTGACCGCTCTAATTTTAACACAGGGTGTGAGATGAATATTTCCCTCTCGTCTGATTTTTTTCGCCTGCTTTAGCCGGTACTGACCGAAGTCAACTTGACTACAGATAAAACACAGGAAGTTCGACGTCTCGGGATGGGCCCGCTCCTTCAAGATCTCTCAACAAAGATGCAGAAGAAGGTTGAACTTGGCGATGAAGATCCTCTGAAGATACTCGTTCACAGCACACACGACACAGCACTGGCCGCTATGTGTTCCACACTCGACGTGTTTGACGAGAAGTGGCCGGCCTTCACCGGCTCGATAACATTCGAGCTATTTAAAAAATCTCAACCAGACGAGAAGCGGTCTTCCCTGCAAGCCATTTTGTCTCCTTTCAAGAAAACCACTTCAGAATACTGTACGTCTTTTCCATACTCCTAGTTCACCACCTGGACTCAAATCCGCATCTCGCGTAGTCGTTCGCATGCGATACCAGAACAAGAACATGGCTTTGCCTGTATGCGCTGAAGAGGGAAAGCACCTGCCGGGCTCTCCGGAATTCTGCACGCTGGCTGCTTTCCGCGAGCGGGTAAAAGAGCTCACGCCTGTTGATTGGGATGCCGAATGTGCGTCCGGGTGGTCCTAGATCTTCAACCAAAGGTACCATTCGAAACTGTTCGTTGCGTTTTCTTCGGCTACTTCACCCGGGGGTATTATATCGAACTCGTAATTGTTAGATTTCAGCTCAGTTGCTGATTTATTCCGAGTGCTTTCTCCTAGAGTCTTTTCTGTCGCACGGCGTTTTTTTTGTAGTCCGCAATTCTTGCCAAAAAGTTTAAAAGAGCGTTGATGGACTCGCTGGTTGTACAATTGATCGGGGTAACCCTCCTCCATATGTACACTCTTTCGTGATTTTCTCCTTGGCGCCCCAACATCTCTTCGTCCAGTTCTGCTCCAGTTGCCCACTAGGATAATTGTCCTTAGCTTTTCGTTTGAGACAGTTTGCCAATTGGATCATGATTCATGATCAAAAGGTGCCTGTAGGCGATGAAGGTGCGGTGTACTCGGGGCCGGAATATACCTACCTACCTAAAGCTCTAACTTCATTTAAAGCAGTGTCTGCATAGCCTGACGTTGTCCAAGTGTCAGCGCTGGTCAGCCGCTATCTCTACGCTTGGCTTCGGCAGGTACGGTTACTACGGTAGCAAGGGAGTAGCAAGGGACTCAAAGGGATTCACCTGAGCATGTCAATATTGGCGTGTAACGTTATGAAGACGTTTATCAAGATTCTCGTCAACAGTTGGAGAACTGTCTGTAACGACTGTTAGGCTTGACAAGTGCTTGACAGCACGATTTAGTCTCGTTCCCAGACGCCCCACCGGGATATTCCGGACCGGTCGGAATGAGCTGATTTGAGAGATTTTTTGATGCGGAATCAATCCAACGATCGATCATCCTCCGTCTTTTTCCCATCAAAATGTCTGGCGATCATTCCGACACGCCCGCACTGGAGCCGAGATTAAGATGATCAACAATCAAAACCTTGATCAAAACGCGCAGAACACCTCCATGGTTTTAAGTGCCTTACGCACATGGGATCAACGTGAGATAAATTCAAATATATCCGCCGAGGCCAACGATTGGACGCGGGGAAACGGTAGGATTATATATAGTCTCTTGGAATGGAGGTCGGCTCTACTTTTCGTTCGGCTCGCTTTCCACTTTACGATTCTCGGTTTGAAATCGGGGACTGCACTAGCACGTTCGCAATCGATGGCTTCTACTGCTCCTCCCCCGTCCGGTCTCCCACCTATTCCGCCAAATATTGGTTCGATGTAAGTCAGTGATGGTGGGGAACTACAGATGAACTGACTTCGTCTCTGTAGTGCAGCATCACAGGTTTGCTGACTTGTGTAGATGCTTAACGCAAACTAACAAAAGATTTCAGCTCATTGGATCGCTGCTTAACTTTTACCTCTTCGGTGTGCTCTCTGTACAAATCTGTGAGCCCATCTTGTCTTCTATATATTTAGTTTGGCTGATTGTCTATGCTCAGATGTGTACAGAATATGTTTCCCGAAGGATAAGGCTTCGATAAAATATATGGGTACTAGTGATCCATTATTTTCCTACCGCGCCGGGACTTATTCGATACAGTGTACCTTATATTCTTCTTCATGGCCCTGTCGACGTGTCTTAATGCCGCAGACGCGTACTTCTGGTATGCGTCCGGCTTCGGCAACCTTATTCAATTCTCCCAAGCCCACATTTCTCCTGTAAGTCCCTCAGAACTGATATGTTGCAATACTGATCCCGAACTTCCCAGTTCTACACCCCTATTATGGGCAGCGTTATCGCTTTGATGATTCAACTATTTTTCTGTTACCGTATTTGGGTCATCAAGAAGTCTGCTCTCATCTTGAGCATTGTGATCGCCGTCGTGAGTACAATCTGATTCGGCGCCAAGTGTTCTATTCTAACTTTGGCCAGATCTCGGTGGTCCAAGCAGTTGGAGGACTCGGTGGAGGCATCAAAGCATATGTTGCTGCCAATCAAGTCCACGACGAGCTCAGAACAATTCTGGTCTATGCAAGTCTTCCTTACTGTGCTTCTCATCCAATTAATAACATCCAAATCTTAGATGTGGCTCATCGGTGACGCAGTAGCAGATGGTGAGTGTTCAAGTCAATTTTTCTTGATAACGTCTTATTTTGTTTTTAGTTATGATCGCCATAGCCATGACAGTCCTAGTAAGCATCTGAATTCTGTGCTTCTCTTCGAATCTGTCTAATCCTTCCTAGTTAACGCAAGCCAGCCGCGAAAACCATCGGCAAACCAACGATCTGGTGAAGCGTATTGTCCGTTTAATCATAGAGACAAATGCACTTTCTGGTGAGCTATCAAGCAACCTACAGTATAAGTTAGGATCCAGCTGACTTGTGTTTGTTCAGCTTCAATCGCTATCGTTGGTCTCGTTCTGTTTGCCGGTGTACCCGTCAGTCTGTTCCATCTTCTTTGCCTATCCTTTATTTACAGTTTACCAGGGAACCAACTATTTCGTATGCCCGTGAGTACTGCCCCTTTCTTCTTCTACTCCCCAGAGCTGACGGTCGAGATAATCAGAACGATGATTCTGCCGGGAATGTAAATGTCCTCTACCATCAACCAATGAGTTGCTGACTGACCATTGTGATTTATAGCTACGCCAATACTCTGCTTGTGACGTTCAACAATCGTGCATTCGTCAACAACGGTGTAGGACGAAACCTGACCCAGCAGACGCCCTCATTCTCCGAGACGACCTATCCTCGGCCGACCGCGCCTATGACTTTTGCGCCCAACCCCAACCGCGTCTTGGTCACCACAAGCAAGGTGACTGACGACATCAGTTTAAATCGCCTTGAAGTTCGTGCTCTCTCTCTTTCTCAGTCGTTCCTTCTTACTCATGCCGGCATCAGCGGGGTTCTTCCAGCGACAAGCCGATTTCAGGCTGGAACGACCAAGCCGAATTCTGAACGCAGAGTTTTACGACCGTCACACGGCCTTACATTTAATTTATACCCTGCTCTCCTGGGTTCGACGACTGCGGTTCGACCACCGCACACCATTCCACTCTTTTGACCAGCATTACGGTTTAATTTATCCCCTGCTTTACTGGGTTTCTAATTCTGATTCGGGTCTTCGTTGTAATCTAGAGCTACTGTACTTGCGCTCACCTTGTTTTTAAGTTATGTTATCGAGGACGCTGATGTCTACGGTCCAGTCGGTCAATACGTCGACTATGTACCATGAATCATGTATCTGAAAATAAATATCTGAGCCAACTTTTGGGCCGCTCTCTAAGCCTTGACTTGCTCCAAAACCCGTCGTAACCGCCTCGCGATGCCATGCCATGTCCTGCTGCAGCTCGAGTCATCAAAAATGCATCAATACTTATCTTGCTGCAGCTTTGGGATTCCCAAAACGGGGTTTCACTGTCAAAGACCTCCATCACCATCACCGCATCATCGTAACATTGACGCGTCCTTGTGGTGAATTGTCAAACAGTTTCAAGTCCACACTGCGCGCACGTCAGCAGGCATCGGGCGGCGTAACTCGAAATGGTTCGTATCTTGATTCTTGACCGGCGAGAAGATTGTACCTGCGAAGATGGCAACGGTGGATATTCTAAATATAATGCTAAGAATCAATATTCAGTCAGTGGAATCGAAGTTTTTCTACCGAAGTCAGATTTTTGTCACGCTGTCCTCCGCGCGGAGGGCTGTCCCTCGGTTTAAGTCGCTTACATCCCTAGTGACTAGCAACATTCAACATTGTGCGGAGTCGCGGACGAAAGCCAAAAATGCGGACGGCAACGTAGTGTGAATTATCGCAATCTGTACAGCTTACTTATTCCTTATTCAATAACATTATCAACTGTTCATCTCTGCATTATAATTAGCCCACAGTTCACTCAACTGTCGAGAGGAAATATGAACGCACCGTAATACTTATGTGCGATATGCTTATTCCGAATATTCGTTATCGCTGCTGCGTGCCTTCCCTTTCCCCTTCCCCATCCCTAGAACTCCAACTTTGGCTCCCGTAGCTGCAGACGCGGATGACTTGGTCTTGCCGGTGCTTGTCGCTTTCTAAATCAAGGGGCAGCCACCGGAAGATGCCGAGGCACAGCCTCATAGGGTAGGGAGGGTCTGGGACCTCTTATTTCACTTTTTGGAAAAACATTCCAAATGCTTCGGAAACGTGTTTAAGACAATGTCAATTTTTTTCGGGAAAATTATATATTATTTTTTGGGCGTGCGGCTGAGCTTTGCTCTATGTTAAGATCCAACGCTCCCGCATCACAAAGGCAATCATCCTCTTTTTTCCACGTCACAGCCTTCGACTTCTTGCCGGCACCCTGCAGACGGCATGTCAGATTCGAATCAGAAAGACGTAAGAGACTTATAGACTTGTTCAACCAGCAATATCAATGTTGACGTACCTAACTAGCCCCCCGGACGATTCTGTAACTTCTGCAAAAAATTTGTCAATTTGGGAAAGGCGGCGAAGCAAATTGGCCAAATCACGAGAAGAGCCAAAACCACATCGATGCTGTGAAGGCTGCCAGAAAAGCACGGCAGATAACAACCTTCTTCGGCACCAAAACTGTGCGCACAGAGCCAGCCGGCACATCCGGGGCATCATCTTCGGGTGCAGCTTCCTCATCCCGTATCGTGACCGCGTTGGCACCTATGCCTGGGAATTCTGCTCGTATTATAGATGTTGATCTGGTCGACAATTCGGGTCTGGATTTTGATATAGCCCCTCCGCCAATTGCCTTGGATCCTCGGAGCATTCTGTTGCGAAAATTGCGAGTGGCGATCTCCACCTTACCATTGAGCATCCCTCCCGCTGTGACCACTGATCTCATCGCGACATTTGCTGTTGATCCTGTTTCACTTGTTGCACCTGGCCAGGATGCTTGGGAGGATGTCATCCACGATATATTTGATGTGCTTATGTACGACCAAGGCCGATCTCGAAATGCTCTTCAACTGTCACAGTTTATCCGGCGGGGCGATCTGGGTATGGTGGGCTTCGGGAATTGGCTGGAGAAATGCTTATTTGGGCTCAATATCTCTGCTGCATTGGTGGAGAGCCGTATTGAGCGAGTTATCCAGGCAATGATCCTCCTGTACGCACTTCATTTTATAAAGTTACTTGATGTTGACTTTTTCACAAATCCAGCGGTGCAAGAGCTACTGTAGACCTTCCCCTCATTCAACTGGATCCCATTGTACCCCCAGTGGTATCGCCCAAACCCCAGGGCCCCACCGCACCGATGGGCTGTCCGGGCCAGGAACTGCCATTAGACGGGAAAGCCTCATTCCTTTCTTATCCACTCGCCCTCCATACTCACCGAGAGCTCCCGTGGAGTGTGGAATTCGGTCGGAAGCTCATCATTCGTTCCGACCGGTGTAAGCGCTATCTACAGGACTCGGGTGTATGCCATCCGTGCGCAAAGCTTCTCCGGGAGCTAGTTGTCAAGGGCATCATAGAACGGAACGAAGATGGGAACCATCCCGGCAGTACCTTTGCTTACCTCACTATGGGCGATGCACAAAGTCTTCTTCGCAAGAAGAATGCCCAAATTAACGGTTTAAAACTGGCGGGGTTGACGCTCAGTCGGACCCTTCTCGTCCGCGCAACTCATCTGGCAACTCATTCGCGATTGATGATTGCAGTCGGCCGTGGTGATGTCGCGCGAATTCATAGCATCGTTGCTAACTGTAGGAGGAATGGAGACAGCATATTTACGTGCGTCGAGAAGATTGGACGCGCTGCAAAGGGAACCTTCAATCCTAACAGCTATTCTCATGCCGATCATCAGTTGCTATACCTTCTACTAAAGCTTGGAGGACGTGCGGTTGCTGAACTAGGTCACCGATGCTTTGGTCTACCCGCGATTTCGACTGTCAGGCGTCATGTCGCGACTGTCCCTCTCAAAACTTCCCCGCGTGCTCCGACCAAGGAGGAGATGTTGCATAATCTGGATACCGCATTTCCCATTCCCTATCCACCGCCGTCTGACGGCTCGATCGGTCCTGGTTTCCAAATTATGATTGACGAGATCAAGGTTGAAGGGCGGATGCGATGGGACCCGCGCACTAATATGATATTGGGACTGTGCCGGGAACATAGCGCAGAGTTTGAGCTCAACTTCCTCGGCGTGGAGCAGGCCGAGGCACTCCATGGCGCGCTTGCGAAGAATACCGTACATCTCGCAAGCGAAGTATGTCTTATTCACATTTCAGAATAGATATTAACCAAATAATTCCAGGCTACTGTAGCTGCGATTACTTCTTTCTCGGACGTGCCTATACGCAATGTCGCACGCCCCTTTATTGTGGCACCGACCTGCAAACGCGAATCAACTAATGACCAGAGAATATTGCTCGAGGCTGCACTCGATGCCGCAAAGGCAAAGGCAGAACGTATCGGTGGTCGGCCCTATTGTATGTCGTCAGACGGCGACAACAGGCGACGCAATGCTACAATTTTTTTCACCTTCGATCGTGAAGTTGACCGCGATGGTCCCTTGTTCCAGAAATTCGGAGATCTTCCTCTATTCGATTATCACTGCGGCTTGGACGATCTCACGGGCAACATCGACATAAAACACATACTCAAACGCCTTCGAAACACGCTCATCCGGCTCCTTGCTTCCACCATCGACGGCGTGGTTTTACTGCGGGAATTGATCAAACAACACCTTCTCCGCGATAGTCGGCATAGTGCACAGCATATCGACAAGTTACTCAATCCGAACGACCGACAGAATGTCAAACTCATGTATGACCTCATGAGTGCGATCGCTGTCCTGCCTGAGGCCAACGAATCGGATACGCCCACATTTAAGAATACCCGCCGTGTTCTTCGTCTGCTCGGATGCCTGTACCGCCACGTCCTCGAGGCGTATACAAATGTCAAGCTGTCCCTTCATCAACAGCTCGTCCACATTAGTGCCGCCATGCATCTGATGTTGGCCTTGTATAACAAGGAGGCCGGTCGCTTTGTCCCCTCTCAAACGTACTTCGACTTCATGACTGCTGGGAAGAACATCTTTTTCTGTGTTGCAAAGACCCAGCTTGACGACCCGAATGGCAAATTTTGGATTATTCTCCCGGGCTCCGACCCGCTCGAAAAAACATTTGGACAAGTCCGTACGATTACGGGATCGGACAGCAATGCGGACATGTCTCAGCTGGGCAATCGGCTGAGTGCGGCAGTCGAATGCGACAACATACTTGCTGAGCATCCGGAGTGGGCGAGTGATCCACGCCGCATTCGACTACCGGTTTGGCAGGATGTCGAAGGCGACGTTTCTGCTAAAATTGATCACATTACTCCGCGGTCCTGGCTGGGCGATGTGCACGTAAAAGGTGTTTCAATTCGGACCACCTGGATGAACGGCAGAGGGATTGCAGAGGATGAGCTCCGTACTGCGCTCCTGGAGCCACCGTTCGAGTCTATGGTGACAACAGGAGGTTATAGCATTTTCTGCCCGTTTGGGAACAACAATATCGTTCTCATTAATCCCCCTGTCGTGGGAGAGAGAAACGAGGACGAGGACGAATCTGACATTGGACAGCTGATCGACTTGAATGCTGTCACAGTGCCGCAAGATACGTTGGCAGCTACCGACAGTGATACACGCTTCCTGCCAGATATGGACGACATGGCACAGGAAGTCGTCGCAGATTTGGATTCCCCAGCATTGAAGGGTCACGACGCATATCTTACTATTCCCGGATCGACAACCAAAAAGCAGCACAAGGCAACCATACTTCGCATTTATTCTAGCCGGTTCTCAGTCGCAGAATCGAGGGATCGGTTGAAACGCGTACGCGGATTCAGTCGACACGGCGATGCAGCTTCACAACCCTCTGATGCCAACGAGGCCATTCCCGGAGAGCCTATGATCTTAGTCCAGGATCCTGCCGCCATACTGGTACGCTCCAACGGATTTGTCTGGCTTGCGGTTGTCTCCATCTCGGGATTTACTTGCGGCACGAAGCACTTGGAAACCCTCCCCAAACGTCTTCTGACTGAGCCGAACGTTCGCGCAAGGGTCCAAATTATGGAGCTGGTTCCCACAAAGAATTCGCCCAAGGCCGACTCGGAGGAAGGCGACTGGGAATGGAGCGGCAAATTCATTGCCACTTCCGGGATTTCAAAGCTGTGCGAAGTTGACGGGTCATTGATCCAACTGCTCGATCCCGCCGTCATCCCCGCCACTAACTCATCAAAGAATCCCATGTCGACATATCATTTCAAGTCCGTCGAACTCGTGGCCATTGCCGCATCGATGGAAATGCGAACTCAGAACACGAAGAAACTCCCAGAAATCCCGTTTGGCTCCACATTTCCCTATCGCACCTCGGCTGGTATGTTCACGGCTAACATTGGTCGGAAAGATTTGACCCATATACCAGGTTTCGCATGTTTTGTGTGCAACAGAGAAGGCTCCTCCCTACTCCAAGAGGAGGGACTTTGTGCTCTATGCCCAAGCGCATCATTAAGTGTTAAATCAGCGCAGAAACTTGTCGAGCACATGGCCATCCACATCCTCTTCGACCGAAATCCTCCGATCAATCGCGACGGCCGCCCATGCGGATTTTGTTTGAGTACAAATTCCTTCTGTTCTATTGTGCTGGTTAAAAACAAGGGCGGGGATGGCGCAATTCGTATTGATATGGCCAAGTCTCGGTGCCCAAATCTGGCGAACTTGGGGCTTGTGACTGCGGCAAAGAGCTCGGAGCGAAGTCCATGTACTAATGGACCAGTTCAGTGCCCCATCTCGCCGTGCGCCGAGTTTGAATGGAAGTATAACTTGGAGGCACATATTTCTATTGTTCACCCCACCGCAACCCTTTCCAGATACAAATCCCACTACGAATTGGCGAAAGACGAAGAGATTGCACTTAGAACGATCTCGACCACGAAAAAGCGCAAATCTTCCAAGAAAAAAATCAGCTTCCGTATTTCGACGGACCATAGTACAGAAGCGGCACTCGGGTAATATTGTTTGGTTTTTTAGTTATTTCTTTAACTTATCTTTGCGCAGGGAATTCTCCCGGCTGTTCGATGACCAACGGGACGAGCCGGAAAATGAGAGTGATTCTTCATCACGTTCTCCAAGCCCGGATATCGAAAAAGAGAGGCAATCACCAACACCTCTGAGACCATTGTCTCCCATGGAGGAAGAGGATAATCTTCCATCCCCCAGTGCCCTCCTCACCCATTACGACCCTTCTGCCCAATTTATAGGGCCCCGAGTTCCGGCCGAGGCTGCAGCAGTTGCCGCCGTTCAACTGCCAACAGATGATCGTGTTCCCGCAGTAACTGGCCCCTCACCATCGACGACTGGCCAATCAGCGTCAAACCTTCCATCAGAACGCCCGAAGCCGCGCAGGATTGTGAAGAGAAGGGCAGCTTTGATGGACTCGCCGCCTGATGTTTCTGGTTCAGCTGGTCCATCTGCAGACCCAGAAGAATCCTTGCTGGCCACTCGGTGCGGGCGAGTACCAAAAAAGAGCAAGAAGCTGATTGTTATGTCGGACAATGACGACGATATACGGTGCTCCGCTCCAGATTGCACGGTGGGTGACGTGAATATTCCAATGGTCGCATGCTCGGGACCAGCTTGTGATTCTCAGGTATGTCTTGTTACTATTACGGGGCGGTTATCTGACAGGATTTGAAATTAGGCACACATCTGCTGTATAGGTATCAAGGCCAAAGATATTGATTCGACGGAGTGGTTTTGCGATCACGATTGTCGGGATAATTCTGGGCAGAGAAATCGTAAACGCACCCGCAAAAACTAGTTGGTAGCTTATGAATCATATTTGTGGACTGTATTGAGCTTTAAACACGATAAATATACATTAAACACTTTGTGCACTGTGGTTTGCGCGAAGAACGAGGACAAACCAGCACTTAGGGGCGAACAATACTGGATTTGGAAGTCATGTGACCGTGGGACTCTCGACTAATAGGGTAGGGAGGGTCCAGAGGCCGTTAATTCACTTTTCCGACCCTGTGTAGCAAATTTTAGGGGTGGCTGCCCCTTGTTCTAAATATATCGTCGAAGGTTTAGGTTTAAAATTGAATGGTATTCCAACGAAACCGCCCAAGTACCTTCGGGGACACAGGCTTAACGCCGTTTTTCTTGTCTTCTTTGCTGTAAAAGTAAAAGCAAGAGTCAGGGACGCGTGCTTTTTTTTTAGCGTCACGGTAGACGGAGGACAGACGCACGCGGCCTTGAGTCCATTGGGTCCGCCATATTTCTTCCAGCTCAGCCGCTCAACTTCGCGTTTCCTATACATCTTCATGTTGTTGAATCCTCGCGAATTCGTCTCTTTCTGATATTGCAGCGGGAGGAGGTCCTTGTCGGTCAGCTAGCAGCCATGGCAAGTTCTGAATCAAAATCCCGCAGATGAGATTGGATGTCGTGTCGACGCACCAGGTATGTAGTCTTCGCCTTGCCCTTGGCCATCGTGTCCTGAGTCCATTTAGATAAACCGTACGCGCAGGCGAGAAACGAGCGGCGCGTACGTACCCCCTCACGAAGATTGCTTTTGCGCCACTTGTTCTCGTCCCACTCGGACTCCGGGTGCTCCACACGCGCGGGTTCAGAGGCGCCGCCGGCGGGTTGCGGGTCGCGATACCACTTGTTAAACCCCATCGACTCGATAGCGGCTTCCATCTCCTCGTCCGCGCGCGAGCCCATCGGGTGGTTGTCGTCGAACCAGCCCATATTTGACGGTTTGAAGAGAAGAGGAGAAGTCTGAGTCTCACAACCTGCACGGACCAGACACGTGATTCTCCTAACTCGCGTCGCGTCGCGTCGAGGATGTTACGTCATGTCAGATTCTGAACATAAGTGCTTGGTAGGCTCACCCGTCCAAATTTTGCCCTCAATATGCTTCTCCGGGCTCCCCATTGTAGCCATGATCGCGTGCTGGATCCTGGAATGAATTTTATCACGACTCACTGAAAAAAAGTATCGGCCAACGACCCGGCCATAACTTCAAGAAAGCAAATCATTGTGATTCATGCATATGATGGTGCCCCTCCCCGGAAGGAAACTACCATACGGAAACCGTGCCAGTTGAACTATGCACCTCCATGCGCGTATTTTATACGCAAATGAGGCGACTCCGGAAAACCGAAACCGAGTACAAAATACTACAAATGCAGTTGTCGATGTTACTAAGTATATGATTACAGGATGAATCAGAAAATACCATACGGAAACCGTGCCAGTTGAGCTATGCACCTCCATGCATGTATTTTATACGCAAATGAGGGACTCCGGAAAACCGAAACCGAGTACAACATACTACGAATGCAATTGTCGATGTTACAGGATGAATCAATAGCCGCCACTGGCATGGATACTTCCAGCGACTGGATGCCTCTCAAGTTTCCTCCCTGGAGTATACGTAGCTGGCCTAAAGCGGAAAAACAAAATCACAAACGCTTATTTAGTTCCATAAGTACTTATATGCGACTCGGAGTCTCGGACTCGGACTCGGACTCGGACTCGGGATACTGATCCGTCCCTGCTCGGAGACAGAGGGTCGGTTGCAAGGTTTCAGCAGTACATACCTGTTCGGGGACCGCAATTCTCGTGCCTGTTGTTGTGTTGCGCATGAAACGGACGCGGACGCGGACGAGAGCGGGGTTAAAGTAGGTTTATTTAGTGGTTGCCCTCTGCCAGTGGTAGTATACTACTCCCGCGCGCGACTTCACCATGGGCACCCGGGATAGTCACAAAACAGAACCCCACGAGACAAAGGGCAAACCCGACTCCGAGTCGTAACGCATCGTTCCATTAAAAAGCATCGCAGAAACTATGTATCATATCATAACTTGAACTAACTTAATAGAATCTAGAAAAGCCTCCGCCGTATGCATGGTATACTGTACCCGGGACGCGACCGAACGAGACGAAGCACGACTAGGTCGGGAGGACGGTGTTGAAGACGACGTCCCAGATTTTGCCTGTGCGGTCAGTGGGTAAGCGTGCGATACGATACGATACGAGGAAAAGGTATGAATGAATGGATGGAATAGACACGCACTCGTAACCCCAAACCCAAGCTCAAAGTTCTTGTAGTGGTGCGCGAGGTGGTAGCGCTTCTGTTCACGCAGGTACGCGGGGAGCTGCGTGTGGTGCAGCGCGTAGTGCATGCAGTCGTACAGGATGTCTGTGGCGGCGTCAGCGTCAGTGTTGTCACGGACAAGAGCGGCGACTTACAGAACGCAAACGCCCCGCTGATGATCCCGTTCGCGACGGCGGTGGGGAAGATCTGGTGCGCGAGGGCGGTGAACGGGGCCTGCAGCGCGCCGAAGAGCACGGGGGGCATCACGAGGCGCAGGCGGTCCATGGGGAGGTAGTGGTGCACGCCGTGGGTGGTGAAGTGCAAAAGGATCGCGGCGGGCGTGTCGGGCAGCCAGTTGTCGATGTGGAAGAGGAAGCGGTGGAGCGCGTACTCGAGCATCGTCCAGATTACGTTGCCGGTGAGGAAGCAGAGGCCAGTCTTGACGAGGTTGGGGCCCGTGAGCGCGGAGGAAACGAGTGAGAGAGGGAGAGCGGGGTGCACGGAGAAGAGCGGGAGCGCGGCGGGTGCGATGTCGAATTGGATGAGGGAGCGGAGGAAGAGGTACGTGGTAATGGGGCCCCAGAAGAGCGGGATTACCCACCAGACGGTCCGGGTTAGAGCCTGAGTGAGGGTCAACGAATGATTCAATAGTGTTCTGGCTTTGACGTGACTCTGGGTCAACTCTGGCCACAAGGACCGATGATTATCCCAAAATAGGTCTGGTCTCGGAGTCTCGACAAGACTTTCGCCAAATTTCAAGGGGAAAATTTTGAAAATGACCGCTTTGCCGAGAAAACGATTTCTGCACGTCTCAGAAACCGCGAGGAAATCCTCAAAGTCCCGACAAATTTAAAGAAGGCCGATTTTCGGGATCAGACCTCCCAAGGCATAATCATCAGTCCTTGGCCACAGGACCCATGGCCGGATGGCTCTGGACGGGTTAGACATCTCCTCAGCCCAAAGCCAGAAATCCGGCAAAAGACATGCTAAAGCCGTGGCAGGCCGAAGCCAGAACATCACTAATTGGACCGAACGCTTACCTCGAGAATGGACGGCCCGAAGAGACGCGCGGATTCGGAGAGATGGCGGGGCTGGTGAACTTGCTGCAGATAATATGATTTGCTGCCAAAATATTAGATACAGACGTTCCGGGACATGACAAAACACACCTGAAGTTGCCCTCCCATACCTGCCGTATCAATGGCTTGCTGAGGTCCAAGAACTGGTTCTTCTTAAAGTCCTCGTCCGAGTTAGTCTCCTCTGGGTGGAAGTCGTCCGTAGCCTCGAAATCTAGGTTATATTACAACACCAGTCAGCAAGATGAGGAAAAGACTTGCCATCGCTCAAGATGCTCTCCTCGGTCCCAAGTTTTCCAATCTGATACTCCTCGAGCATCTCGTACGCAGCGTCAGAGTGTTCGTGTCGCTCGCCGTCCTTCCCGGCCATGACCCCGGCTACGTCCTTGCCAGCATACTTGAGGATGATGTCGTCGCCGCCGGGATGGTCATTGATGAATTTTGAGACATTGTAGACCTTTCCGTGCCGCGAAAGCCAGCAGTTTCCCTGGGTGCGGTGGGCTGCGACGTCCTCTGCGGTGTAGATGCGGACTCGTTTGGACATGGCGAACAAAGCAAAGCGAAGAGCCGAGTCGCTCCATTTCAAGAAATTTAGACCTTCCCACGGTCACGCTTTCGGTCATTCCATCTTACTCACAGACCGCGCAGCCGCTCGAGAGTCGACGAGAATCGGCCAGAATATTCCAGTCAACGTCTGGTTGCGGGTTTACCTAGCCATAATGAATAAGTAAATAACAATCCCTCGAACAACAGAAGTTCGGAGTCCCCAGGGGCAAATTGGACTTGAGCTTTCTCGAAGGTCGAATAAAACAATTAAATGAAATAAGGGAGACGTGTGATTGCACTGTCAGAATGTGGGAGGAAAATGAACCATAGTCTTGGTCATAAACGCGGTTCTATGACTGCTATAACTTGAGTGCAACCGAGCTTGGGAGGAGAGATGAATGAGGGAAGGAGGCCGAAGCTGATAAATGGATGTGGGTGTGTGTGGGTGGAACTGGGCCGATTCGCCAATCCGTCAACGCGCCAGGAAGAGGGCGGGCTGGTTTGAATCGGAGGCAAAAGATACCAATAGTACTCCAGTATGCAATGTGCTTCGGGTCTTGAAACGGATGCGACCGAAAAAACCGCGCGGTGGGGCTTGAAAAAAAGCGGTATAGAGTGGAGGAGCGGGAGGAAGAGACGCGACGAACGCGTGAACTCGATGTCACGTGCCTTCCGGCGTCTTCCATTTTGGGACGCGAGCGGTTGTTTTGGTCTACATCAAAAGCCAAACACTAAAATTCTCTCTACCGGGTTCCCATTAGGCCTCGCTGTTCTTTTCCTACCAACTGGATAGCCTCCACCTAATCTTGCGCTGATAACTACGTTGTGGGTCCAACTGGCCATGTCTCGAGTTGTGCTCAATTTTCCTTTAGAACCTCCTTATTCATTCGGGAGTCCTATCAGCTACAACACTACTGTTGTAAATTCAAAAAGAAATGGCAGTTGAAATCGACAACGTCAAAGTATACACCGTCAACGGAGCGACCGCTTCCTCTTCTTCCTCCCTACCAGACTGGCTCACACGAAAACGGGCGGCGAAAGGCAAGGGGAAGCGCGCAGTACGAGAACATGTCGAGGGAACGATTCAGCTCATACAGGGCTTCGAATTTCCCGAGGCCAGCAATCGCATAAAAACGACGAGGGATGGACAATTCGCCATCGCCACAGGAACGTACAAGCCGCAAATGCGCGTGTGGGACCTCGCGCAGCTAACTCTAAAATTCGAACGGCACTCCGACGCTGAGAATGTCGATTTTGTGGTGCGTAAGTCTTCCAGTAAGTAGCCTCGTATGCTTTCGATTAACCGCGGGCGGAATAGATGCTGTCGGACGACTGGACTAAATCGATACACCTGCAAAATGACCGGACCGTTGAGGTGCACACGCAGGGCGGGTTCCACTACCGCACGCGCATACCGCGATTTGGGCGCTCGCTTGCGTATCACTTTCCCTCCTGCGATGCGCTCGTCTCCGCCGCAGGCCCTGAAATATACCGCCTCAACCTCGCCCAGGGGCGATTCATGACGCCGCTCGTTCTGCAGGACGACCACGAAGAGATCCTCGGCGTCAACACCATCGACGTCAACCCCGCTCATCAGTTGCTTGCTTTCGGGCTCGAGGGCACCGGCTCCGCGCAATTCTGGGACCCGCGGTCGCGGACGAGTGTGGGCGTCCTGCGCTTGCCGCGGAGTCGACTTATGCCGCCTGGCGCTGGGAATGATACAGCGCTAAGCGTCACGGCGATATCCTCACGCGCTGACGGGCTCTCCTATGCGCTCGGGACGTCGACGGGGCACACCCTTCTATACGACATCCGCGCTGCGAAGCCGTTCGCGCTGAAGGACCAGGGATACGGGCTGCCTGTGAAGAATGTCGTCTGGATCGAAGGGGGAGCCGCATGGCGGGCGACGGGATGGTGCTCAGCGCGGACAGGAAGGTCATCAAGATCTGGGACCGGAATTCCGTGCGTGCTTCCTTCTGCTGTCTCTTAATCGAATTCTAATTTAATAACACTCAAATACTTTTTTTAATACAGCCCTCGACCAACTTCGCTGCCATCACGCCCGCCGCGGATCTGAACCACGTCCACCACGTCCCGGGCAGCGGACTGCTCATGACCGCCAACGAGGGGATCCAGATGGCGACATATTATATCCCGCAACTCGGGCCCGCGCCACGCTGGGCGAGCTTCCTCGAGAACATCACGGAGGAGATGGAGGACCAGACGACGCGCTCAGTGTATGAGGACTACAAGTTCGTCGAGCGCAGCGAGCTCAAAACGTGCGTATTCGCATTCGTTTTCGTTTTCGTACTGTCGGCTGACATCTCCGTCTTACTATTTATTAGGCTGGGGCTCGACCACCTCGTGGGCACGCCGACGCTCAAGCCGTACATGCACGGCTACTTCCTCTCCCTCAAGCTGTACGACGCCGCGCGCATCATCGCGAACCCCTTCGCGTACGCCGAGCACCGCGAGAAGCTCGTCCGCGAGCGGATGGAGAAGATGGCGGAGACGCGCATCCGCGCGAGGAAGGACGGGACGGGCGCGGCGGCGGCGGGGGTCAAGGTCAACAAGGCGCTCGCGGAGAAGATCCTGCGCGACGAGGAGCGCGAGAAGAAGCGGCTCGAGCGAAGGAGGAAGAGGGTTGCTGCCAAGGAGGGGGAGGGAGGGACAGGTGGGGGGATGCCGATGCCGATGCCGAGATGGCCGACGCAGACACCGAGCAGCGGCGCCCGAGTCTGCTCACGGACCCGCGGTTCGCAAAGGTGTTCGAGGATCCGGCGTTCACGGTGGACGAGACCAGCCGCGAGTACGCGCTGCTGAATCCGTCGGCGGCCGCGCATCGCCGGGACGGCGGGGGGAGTCCGACGGAAGACAGCGGTGGAGGAGGAAGAGGAGGAGAGCGACAAGTTCTCATCGGACGGGCTCGGCGAGGGAAGCGACAGCGACGGAGAAAGCGGGAGCGGGAGCGACAGCAGCGATGCCGGAGGTTGGTCTTACACACTCTTTTCAAAGCCGTCTATCTGACTCATTACTACTCATTAAGCTCTCAACAAATTCGATCCCCGAGCACGGCCAGGCCAGAAGAACGCGCGCGTCGAGGAGGCGTACTCTCGCACGCGGGAGCAGAACCGGCGCGCGAACGAGGGCAAATTCGTGCCTATGCGTCCGGCTTCCACTGGTGCCAATGGCACGCCCTTGGCGGATCGCAGTGCAACATTTGGTCAGAGAAGAAGTACACCACCGGCGGCGGGAATCTCACTCTCACTCTTCGAAAACCAATGATGGCGGGGCCGCTATGGAAGTCAGTTGGGTGCCATCTGCTTCTTCTGGCGGGGGGATGGATGTGGATGCCGATTCGGGGTCGCGATCTGCAAAGGGTCAAGCCAAAGCACGGAAGGGTGTCGAGGCGTTTGGAGCAGGTCTGGAGAAGGCTATGCGGGGAGGATCTGGAGCTATCTGAGCAGGATAGGAAGGGAAGATCACAGCGGAGGAAAGGTGTCAGGAGCGGTAGTAAGAATGTGTTCAGGAGGATGGATGGATGAACCGGTTATTCTTGCATGCGGTACTGTACAATTTTTAATACTGCGAGGCTTGACAACTTGAAAGGATACGTGTAAAGTAGAGACAGATATGTCAAATAATTATGGTTGTTTGCAGCCCCTATCTACGAATTGTTTTGTGCTTATTACGCTCTTCGTTACCTTCAAGACCATGGCTCCTCGCCTTACCGCAGAACAACGGCAGTACGCACAGATGGAAGCAGAGAACATGCGTAGATACGAAGTCGCGTTTGAAGAGAACTCTGCACAGCTGCGCAAAAACCCCACAGAGCTTGCGACGCTGTACCAAGATTACGCAGCCAATGCCCCTCCCGAAGGTTTCATGCCTGCACACGACGATTTGCCAAAATATGTTGACGAGGCCGAGGCTGCCATTTCGAAACCTAAACAGAAGTTTCTGGAGTACGTTCTCTTGGTGTCATCTTGGCGATATCTGAACGCCTTTCTAGCTATTTCATGCCGCCAACGCAGCGGCTTTCCTTTTGCGTTTGGTATACCAGCGGGCCTCTGAATATGGCGGGATAATAGTGGGTGATAAGGTCTTGGGTGAAACAATGCGTTTACATAGAGAACTCTCGTGCGTTGCCACTTCCTTCCTATCCCCCCTCTTTAACAGTTTTCAGTCTAAAGTTTCCCTTCCCTCTCGGAGACGGAGTCGCTGCACCAGCCCACCCTGCCCTACCGCAAGTCCTTCCCAACCAGCCTGCGCCTACTGGGGAACCTCGTGGGCCTCGATATCCCGATGTGATCCCCGGATGCGTCCCATTCTCCTCCGCTATCGCAGACTATCCCCGCACCCCTGTATCTCTCGCCGAGCTTACAAACTGGAAAGGAAACCCAGATCCTTTGTTAGGCAGCTATTTTATTGCATCTGGAGATAACGCCGAAGACGATGAAATTTTCCAAGTCATATCATTCTCAACTATTTTCGGTGGAAAGAAAGTTTTCTATCTACAGTTTGCCGATGAAGACGAAGCTTTCGGTTTCCAGGCCGACCATTTTTTCAAGCTTCTGGAGAAGGCGGCCCGAATTATGTCGCCCTAGTACATATTGAACTCAAACTGTACTTTGTAGATCTGTGAATATTGTCTCTTTGTTTCGTTTTTGTCCAGTCGTGTGCATTGAATCTTCGAGCAGCCCGCAACTATAACACCGTCCGATTCAAGAGTCAAGTGAGGGCATTGACGATGGGGGCGCGTATCTGGAGCAAAACAGGACTTCCAGAAGCTAAAAGGGTTTCTTGCATTCGGAGTTGTACAATTGTTCAAAGGAGTGTAGAATACATCTGCGTTACTACTGGGCTGGACGAGAGATGGTACATGAGACTTGGAGGGAGTGTGGGCGGATGTGTCTAAATGCGTAGAGAGAGAAAGATTTGCCAAGAGCGTGGGATGTGTTAGGAGAAAGAGTGCAAGGGCTTGACAGAAGCCGGGATAATTTAGAGTAATCCGAGGTAACGAGTCAAAGCGGATGGGAGCGTGATAGAAATCGGGGGATTCTGGGTGCTGATGCCGATGCTGTTTCCGCTACATCATCAACATTGTGTAACTGGGCGTCCCATGAAGATTCTGAAGATAAAATGAGTCCGGAGAGTGGACAGACAAATATAAACGCTCACATGCTTCAGGAGCAGACCGTCCTCCGTCGGTACGATACGATCCAAGTCAGTAATCCGGTCGGAAACCGTGTAGGCGACGGGGTAAGGATCCGAGCAGAAATAGCACGTGTACGATTGCCACATCTGCCCTCTTGGTTCTTTTTTCTCGCAGACCGCGTTGCCCGCCCCTGGGTTATAGTCCAGAAGATTGAGGCTCCATCCGTTGGGCCAGATCTCCGCCCAAAACAAGCGGCGCCCGATTAGGGCGAGCCCTTCGCGGTTCGTGGGGTCATACTTGGGAGGCCGCCCTCCGTTTCTGCGAGGGTCGGCATCGTTCAATATGGGCATCAAGATCCAGTGCACAGGCTCTATAGGACCGCTGGCAGGAATGCCCAGCCATGACTCGACTGTGGTCCGTCCAAAAAGGCAGGAATTCGCGCTGACGTTGCCATCATATTGACGATATTCATACTTGATGCCGAAAAGACGACTTGCAGGATCCGGGGAGAACGGCCCGCTGACCGGAGAATATTGAGAGACATTGCGAATGAGCGAGATAGTGTTTGGGGTCCAGCCTTTACCGTGTATGTCTGCGAGATTCACCATAGTCTGCGCATTCAGCCGAACGTGTCCCACCCTGATGACCGAAGTCGGAATGGTGTCGCGGGGGTCCGTTTTGCCCTTTTCCGTCAGGATCCACAAATCTTCTGTGATGAACTGGAAGCCAGTGCAGTATCCGCCGTAGCAGCGCTGAATCTAAAGCACAGTCAAAAGTAATCCACGCAAGGAGGGTGCGATACTTACATGGAAAGAGCGAGGGGCACCAACCCAGCTTTGTACGACCACATTAGAGGCAGTTCCCAATATGCTCTCGGGGCTGTCGTAGTTGGCAATAATGCACACCATCTCGCCGTGCAGTTCCATGTGGTAAACCTCAGCCAACGTAGGGAACCCAGCCCTAAGCTGAACGGTTCCTATGTGTTGTCCACTGAATTTGAAGACGTGCATGAAGGGAATGCGTGTATAAGGGTCGTGTGTGTGGTCAGTGTTACTGAGCAACGGTATCAAAAACCGAAACTGGAGAGAAGAGATGACACTCACAATTCCAGAATCGCAACGACTTTTCCTACGGGGTCAACAGTGACTGCCTTGACAAAGTGCGACATCAGAGCAACGTCGAACTGGTGCCTCTTGAGACCGAGCTCTCCGGTTCGAAGCGACGGGAGCCGGTGTAAACACACTCTTGCCTGCATCTGCGTGCCCGTATCCCAACTGGACACATCGTACATGTATCCATTCGATTCCCCCACGAAACGGTTCCCAGATTTCCATTGGTCGCTCCCGGCCCATGGTGTATCTTGGGTCGTTTGTGGAATCGTGAAGAATTTACAATCGGAGAATAGCATGGAGGACCAAGCAAAGTTGTACTGTTGTATTCGTTCGCGGACAGTACGTATCGCGTCGGGCCCCCGTGCTGCTAAAGAGGGGTTGGTCAGAAGGCTGTATTTCCCGCACTCCAGCTTGATATACTCCGGGGAAGCATAAGACGCCAAGGCAACAGAGCGCCAGGCCTGCGAGAGTGAATTTTAGCCAACTCGAGCGGCGAGGCAAAACGCTGCGCACGAGAGTTGCCCTTCCCAAGTCTTTGACGTCCAGATATTTGGCGATTTTAGCCGCGATTTCAGGAGGTATCCGATTGGCAGCTCCAGGTTCTTTTGGAGGTGTCATATAGCTAGGAGTGGTGAAACCGTAGGGTGTAGTGGGCCCTCCCACCCAAGGCGAGATGCCCTGGGCTTCCATCATGATAGCTGCAGTACCTACCATTGGACGAGGCTTCAGGCGTGGCTCCTTGCTATAATCTTTGCTAAAATTCTTGGGCATTGAAGGCTTGTTCGTTTGAACAAGACGTAGGCAAGATGCAGAGTCTTTATAGGCTCACGAACCGTCAAAAACGTCCAAGACTGAAACACAATGGCTCACTCGTCTCTAAAGAGGAGACACGTTGGAGGTAGCTCAAGGGCAGGTAGCTACAGAGACAGCCATTTATATTCTTGCGCGACAGTGTTGTTACAGTACAGCCAGTTTGTATTCACACAAGAAATGAACCAAAAGCGGATCCAGCCTGAGAAACCGTCTTTGACACAAGACTCCGTCCTTGTTCTGCACGCAGACAGCATAAAGACCGAAAGAACGACAATAAGGGAGAACGGCAAGGAAACCATGAGCCGACACGTCGAAAGAACAAGAAAAGGTTGTTGTTCACAATTTCCTTTCTAGGCTGTCGGCTATCCAAGGCTGGTGACACACATGCACAAGCTAGCGACACCGCTTCAAAGTTTGTCTTTCGCGATCACGCTCGCAAGATTTCTATATATCCCCGCGAGGGCCGCGAGCCGGCGTACATTTTCAAATATGTCAGCCGTAGATCATGATGTGTTTGATACAAATCCTCCTGAAAGCTGGCTGAGCCGACCTGCTTTCCTCTCGTCCACTCAGGAACTTTCAGGCTTCTCAAAATGTCGGATATTGCCAAAGCTTTAGCGGTTCTGGGGATTACGGGTGTCGTGGTCAAGACAGTCCTGGATCGTCTAAACTCAACGCGCGGTCTACCTTACCCTCCGGGACCCAAGGCGAAGCCAATCATCGGCAACATGTTGGACATCCCCCAAAGCTTGCCATGGCTCACATATTCTGACTGGGCAAAGCGCTATGGTTTGTGTTACCTCTTCATGTAGGTGATACAGGTTTGACGCCCAAATCCATAGGTGATATCATGCATATTACAATCCTCGGTGCCCACATCATCGTCATCAACTCGGCAGAAATAGCCACTGAAATCCTCGAGAAGAGGTCGGGCAATTACTCATCGAGACCAGACATCCCTGTGATGCACATGTAAGTCTATTCTCGAGCAGGAGATTGTCGCCACTTATTTGCTGGCAGGAATGGTTGGATGATGAATATGGGACTGAAAGGTTACAATGATGAATGGCGCCGAGACCGACGCATTCTTCACCAGCGATTCCGTCGCGACGCTGCTCCTTCTCTCTACCCAATAGAGCTGGCGAAAACCCAAGAGCTTTTGATCAATCTCTTGGAGACGCCGAATGATTTTACCACTCATTTTAAAACGTATGGAGGCCCATTAACCCATTGCCAAAATAACTGAAGCTCTTTCGCAGTTACCCGACCTCCATAATGATGTACCTCCTCTACGGTCACCAAATCTCTGCTCATGATCCCTTGGTTGAGATAACATATGAAGCGTTGGGCATGTTTTCTGGCTCAGTCGTGCCCGGAACGTTGATTGTTAATGTCTTCCCGTTCTGTAAGGCGAAGATGTTATCGAGACGAGGCATCCTCTTCTGATCTTTCTTCTATAGTGCGACATTTCCCTCCCTGGTTCCCGGGGCTGGTAGCCCTCAATGAACTCTGCGCCAGGTCTCGCCTACTGCTGGGCAAAATGCAAGATATCCCGTTTTACTCGGTGAAGAAACACATGGTATGAGTCTTCCTCCGTGAAATGCGCCCGATTTTGACTGGTCGGCAAGGCGGATGACAACGCTGTTCCTTCCTGGGTTTCTGAGCTCCTGGAACGCAAAGGCGACGAGGCTGTTCCGGAAAACAATATCAAGGCATTGGGTGCAATTACTTTGGCAGCTGCGATGGAGACTGTGAGTCTTTCGTCTCCCTTTAATCTCGCTTTACTTATTGCCCTTCAGACCCTCTCTGCGCTCCGAGCCTTCATCCACATGATGGTGCTCCACCCCGACATCCAGGAGAAAGCACAAGCCGAAATCGATGCTGTCGTCGGAGACAAGCGACTGCCCAACTTTGACGACCGCGAGTCTCTTCCGTACATAGATGCACTGTATAGAGAAATCATGCGACTCCATGGACCTGCGCCGCTTGGTGAGACAGTCCTCTCAGTCTACGTGTGTTTGTTGCTAATCATTCTCCACCCTATAGGCGTACCTCATTCGTCGTCCGAAGATGATGTGTATAACGGGTTCTTCATCCCCAAAGGTTCATTCCAACGTCTCGATTTCTTGTTCATCTTTTTTTACTTGATCGGCAGGTTCGACCATCATGTACAATCAGTGGTACCTACACATATCAACCCTTCAAGTTGAGGTACTAACATTCTACTCCAAAGGGCCATGTGTCGCGACGAGCGTGTTTATCCAAATCCCGAAGAATTCAAGCCCGAGCGTTTCATCGCCGCGGACGGAACTCTGATCACAGAAAACTTCCCTCCCACCTATGGATTCGGAAGACGGTCAGTTTAAGTGTCTACCCAACCTAGGGCGTGTGTTAACGAACTACCAACAGTGCATGCGCGGGCAAGTCCATGGCCGACGCCTCTGTGTGGATTGCTATCGCCTCAATCTTGGCTGTATTCCGCATCACCAAGGCGAAGGACGCTGCCGGCAATGTCATTGAAGTTCCCGATGAATATATTGATGGCCTTGTCACGTCAGTGTTTTCCTTTTGCTCCAAACACAGCTTCTGACTCTGATGCATCTTTGCGATAGTGCGCCTGTACCTTTCGAATGTGCCATGGTCCCTCGCTCTGACGCCTGCAGGAAGCTCATAACTGAAACTCCCCCGCTGAAACTGCACAGTAATCCCATGTACTATGACGAGAAGGTCCATGGTCCTATCAATCCGTAGCTTTCGCGTTTGTAGACGCACAAACATCGGAGATTCTCATTTATCATTCGAGCTGCCCGTTGGAGTGCCGGCGTCGACGTCGCTAAAATAGACTTTAGCAGATTAGCTGAATGCGGTGGCGTTTGTGGCACTCGAGCCTCGTGGATCCAATTGCAAATTCAAGCTACATAGCCGCTTTAATTCAACGCTTGCGTCTGCGCATTGACTCTTGAATACCGCCTTGATAATCATAGCCCTGTGGCGATTTGGTAAGCGTGGCACCGCCACACGACACCCAATGATCCGCTTTTAACGCTGAAGGATTATCTTATCGCTGATCAGCTTATCTTTAGCAATGCTTTATGTTACGCTTTGACCGAATTCAATTTTGCCAGATTTGTCTATTCCAGTACTCTCTTGTGCAGCGGTGAAACTGAATATTGTGGTTTTCAGGGCATGGCCGTGTAGCTCGCTGCTCCTATGCCTATGAAACCGAATCCTTTGACTGCAGCCGTTCTGAAAAATGTAGTTGGACTTGAGTTGGACTTTTTTCAACTCAAAACTACATACGAATCATTCGCAAGTCATGTCCATCCTTCCAGGGATTCTGTGACTTGGGAAGGTGCGCAATGAAATTAGTAGCAGTTTGTGTAACATTTCGAAGCTCTCCGCGGACTACGATCTTCAGAAGCTGGGGTATAATCCGCTGTTCTAACCACTCTTTCGGATTTCTTCCGTCTTCGATGATCCTCGACGATTCTTGCCAAGGTTGGCCGCCTTTTAACTATTGACCGTAATGGGCGGGCGTCTCCACGCCAACGAAGAACCACGGATTATCTACTTACTCCGAGCCTAGACAAACAATTTTTTTGGCTTGTCACGTATACACGGCGAGGACCGCACGCGTGCACAATTACCAGGCAAGAGAACTGCAGTATGTACCTCACAACACTGCAATTTCAGCACAGAACGCACATTTTCAAAGACTAGAAATAGACAAATCCCCTCAGCCCCTTGAAAATGCCTGTTTGTGGATTTTCCAAGGCCCCTTGTGTCGACGAGCTATCGTCTAGGCAATTCAACCATGTTCAAGCAAAGTTCAAGTAAGTAATTTTGCCGTCGGCGTCAGGCGGGACCCGATTTGAAATGCACTTATTCCGAACAGGTTCGGAAGTTTTAACATCACTGGTCGCGATCGGTCGGGCAACAACGGTTCAAAGAGTAATATCACGCTCTTGTTCAAGTTGCCTTCGGGACCGCACTGGAATATACCTCCCTACCCACCAGCATCCTTCAGCGAGTGGTCCTACTCGGGCTTCGAGGAAAAATCAATTCTTCGACCGGCGACCTTCAGCTGAAAATCCTTAAGCAGAACTCGGGGACCCCGGAATGTGTCATATGTTGGGGGCTATTTTCCAAAATGCAAATATAGCAGCAGAACGGGAACAAAACCCACATGGATGTCGTGTGCTTTGGATCGGTTGGTTCCTGGGCTTCTCGATGACTAAACCGCTGGTTTCTTTTGAAATTCTTCATGACTAAACTGCTGGTTTATTCAAGATTTCTTTCGATCCTTAATATATTGGCGTCGAGTCCGACCGCATGTGAGCCGTTGACTTATGTCGAACGAACTCCGAAAGACGCATGAAGCCGAACGAATTTGAAAGTCTCAAAATACTTCCTACAGTGTAATGCTGACAGTTAATCGCAGTGCACGACATTTTGACATCCGCTCAAGCTGTGATCGACACAAAAGCATGTTCGCATTGTTCGGTCAAGATAGAAAATCCACGTGGGCGACTCATCCTGATCGAGTTTTGAGTTTTACCAACTGGTCCAGAACGGACGTGCGGCACCATTGGCTAAATTTCCAATCGAAAGTCGGAAAGACTTCATCTGCAAGCCTCTGTATTCATCCGATTGCACTAGCCCTATACAATTTAGGGTACGTGCTAACATCATATTTTTAAACCTGTGGAACTCCGTTTTTTTTTAAGATCCGTACTTCTTCCTGTGCCTATCAGTATCAAACTTCGACTGATGAGAGGGCTGATGAACTTTCCTGGTGAATCATTTAGAACAGACGGCGCGCCAGCCTTCAAATGCCAGTCTCTCCACTTGAAGTTTCCATCCTTACCTGTTCTCGAGCGCGTGCAACGGCTTCCCGCCTCTCCATTGAGTTGAACAGATGCGTGTAATGCAGGGAAGTCACCGGGAAGTCTTACTGATAGCTATCCGACTTAATCCATCCCGTTTTAGTCGTTGTGATCAGCTGCTGAATCCCGGGCCAACAATTTCTTTCGATGTGCCTGCTGGTCCCCCGAGCCCCGCACGCCGGCAGGTGGGCGGATGATGTATTGCGCAGCCGAATTTGGGTTGGTAGCACCCCAATTAGGAAGGTACCGCATCAGAGCATATGCTAGTTTTGATGCAAAGTGAGGATCTTCTCCGTTTCACAGGTTAGACTGTTTCCAATGGGGTAAACCAGATCCCACTCCCAGATCTTGCCGAGCAGTCCGCTCGAAATTGATTTGCATCTCTTGCGTTTGATGAGGCTGGTCACTGTCGAATCAATATGATGCGATAGCAGTCTTCTGTCTACATAAGGTTTTTCTGTACCGCCTTATGACATTCTTCTCTGTCACCCCGGTGGTCCATCTGATTCTAGCTTCCTTTATAACCTCCAAGTCTTTTCGTGCTTTGATATCGTTCTGCGACCACCTTTTGTACCGATAATGTCTGCTCCTCCTCCTGGTGCCGGTCCCGTCGTTATTCCCATCCCTCCCAATATTGGCTCGATGTCTGTCTCTTGCAATGCCTTTTCTTGAATCACATTCTCAATCTCCGTTATAGTGCTGCCTCTCAACTAATTGGGTCGCTTTTAAATTACTGCCTCTATGGAGTTTTGGCTGTACAAGTCTGTGAGTCTTATTCTGTTGCGCAAATTATCGCAGACGCTAATTTCACCGTAGATGTATATAGACTGTCCTTCCCGAACGATAAAGCGTCGATCAAGTGGATGGGTACGCATGATGTCTGTACTCTCCTTCCAGCACTCACTCTTCTCTCTCCAGTTTATATCATCTTCTTGGTGGAGACAGTCATGACTGCACTCAACGGCGTCGACGTGTACCACTGGTTCGCAGAGGGCTTCGGCGACATCTTAGAATTCGCCAAACCTCTTATTTCCCCTGCATAGTGCGTCCCGCTTTTTTTTTCTGGGCGACAAATCGTCTGACGATAGTTAGTACTCCGATAATGGGCTCCGTCATGGCACTCGTCGTTCAAACCTTCTTCTGCTACCGAATTTATATCATCAAAAGAGAGGCGCTCCCCCTCAGTGTTTTCATTTTTGTGGTGAGTCTTGTAGGCGCCAATTTTGTGTGCTCTGGATTTATCATTTTATAGGTAGCACTTCTCCAAGCCGCCGGAGGCGTTGGGGGAGGTATCTCCGCCTACCTCTCGGCGAATGAAGAGCACGACCACAACCGGATAATATTCGTTTATCTTTGGCTCATCGGCGATGTCATCGCAGGTAAGAATATTCTTAATAGCTTAACTACCTGCAACTGATCGACCGACGATAGATGTTTTCATTGCCGGAGCGATGACATTTTTGGTCTGTTTAATTTTATCTTTCGACTAAGCAATCGCTGACTGTTTCCGTGCAGTTGCTGAGAGCCAGCCGCCAGCAACACAAGCAGACCAACGACATCGTTAAGCGCATTGTACAGTTGACGGTCGAGACGAATACTTTGTCCACCCTTGTCGCCATTATCTCCCTGATCCTCTTCTACGGGACACCGAACACGACCTACTTTATTTGCCCAACGATGGTCCTGGCGAAGCTGTATGCTCCCTTTCTTTTTGCTCCCGTTATCAGCTACTGACTGAATGGCAGGTATGCCAACACGCTTCTTGTGACGTTCAACAACAGAGCCTTCATCCACGGGAACGGAACCAACACGCATTCTGCTTCCGTCAACGACTCCTATGCTTCACGGAGCCGCTCAGGGGCCCGGAAGAGCATGCCCTTCTCCGCGGGTCTGGGAATGAACAGCGAAACCGACACCTACCTGGGGAGCACATACAATGGCAAGGTCACCGTAACGACCCACTCGATGGCGGACAACATGCACATGAACGACTACCGCACCCAGGTCAGTACCCGTTATCACACCTGAGAACGTAACCTAATTTCTTCTGCAGGGCAAGGAGGTACCACTCTGAGGGCGACGTATGACGAACATTTGCGCATTTTTCCTTTGAGCGCCATATGTGGCAGCTCATCCATTCGTTTGCTTCGCTATTTATTATTTGCTATTTAACTTCCCCTCTACGGTGCATAGCACGTCTTGTATAATACTTGTATATACAAGCCACACTTGTATGCAAACTCCCTCGCACAATTGAAATGGGAAGATTCAGATCCGAGGACCGAAATACGAAACTACAGGCGTTTGCATAAATGATTGCAGTCGTGAATTTCTCGCGGCGTTATGTGTGCATGTTAAAAAGTTGATCCGATGATCAATGAATGTTGGCCGCCGCAGGGGCATCCTCGTAATGCGAGCCTACGCTGCGCCATTCACCATTTTTCTTCAAAGATATGCTCTCTGGAAGAATCCTGACCCAGCTCCAATTTTTCGACGCATGTCTGGGATACATTTTGGCTGGATGTACTTGACGATAGTGAGCACCTGACCCACGGCCATCACTCAATCAAGTTGTACAAACAAACCTGCAAGAATTCACGACTGCAATCATTTATGCAACCACCTGTAATAGGGACTGTATCCACAGTCGGGAAAACAAACAAAATGACGTGCCAGTAAACTGGCTATTGATAATATTGATGCGTCAAATATTGATGCGTCGGCAGATACTGTAGAGATGTCAGATAGAGTCAATTCCGACGGCGTCAGCAGCCTAATTAGTGGACGCGGTCTGACAGTGATCTGACACGGTTGAGCGGCGACGTGGGACAGTGAGCGCCAAACTAATATCTACGAGGTCAGTGCTTGGTAAACGCTGTGCGCAAGTTATACACAAAACTCTGAAATCGGGGCAGCAAGACGCAAATGGATAAATTTCTAACGTCGAAATTTCAATTTTGATGGTCTACAAGTACGGTACTGTACGGATCCGGGTAGTGAGAAGGAGTTGCCTATTGGAGGCGCGACACACGCAGAGGAAGTTGAGGTCCATCAACCGTCATGGGGACGAGAGTGATAGCGAAAGTCCGCTGGACGACCACCTCATCCGGCAGGCCAAACGAGAACTTGCGCACAAGCTCGGAGATAATAATCTGCATCTCAGCCAATCTTTATCTTGCTCGTCAGCAATGCACACGACTTAAAGAGTAACTTACGAGAAACGCCAGCTATTGGAAATGAAGCGGGGTCAGTAATCGTCACTAAGAAGAACAGATGTGTAGGCACCCAATGCAAGTTCGACTACCGCCTAGAAACGCCAGGCTGGCATGGAAACTATAAGCAAGCGGCCAAACGGATGTATTAGCCACGCACAGATTCGAATAAGGTCCTAGCGATGCGCCGGTCATCGGTATTTTCCCATCGAGCCACCGAGACGGTTTAAAGTCCTCGGCGTCTTCTCCCCACACCGAAGTAAGCCTAGTGTCGGATGAGAATCAAGGTGGAGTAAAAAACATGAGCATACCGGTGGTACGATGAGATGGCGATGACCAGATGCTGCCCTTTTTTCACAGGAATCTCGGTGATGACTTTGCCTGAAGAGGTTGTAATGGGCTCGGAGAGCGGCAAGACGCTGTCTTTGGCGACGACCCGCTCCGTCTGGGGCACAGTACTATACAGACGCAGAATTTCCTACCAAGACGTTGTGTAAATATGTGAGACCTGAAATACCGTGTCAAAGGCGTACCTTGATCAACGCGTTCAATATAGGCAGACGGTCGTAGTCCACCGAGTCGTCAGGGCCGGCCTCGTCGAGTTCGGCGCGGAGGTCCCTCTGCAAGTCCGGATTCTTGGCGAGCTCATACAAGGACCAAGCCACCGTATTCGCCTATAGAAGTTAGCTCGAGAATTGTTTCAGCACCAAACGACCAACGGTGGTATCTTCCCCGGCGACCGTTATGGTCCCAAACTGGTCTTTAATTTCCTCCAAGGTCATTTTGCTCGCTGATTGGGAGTTAGAGCCCACTGGATGAACGGGTCAGATATGGCCGTGTACAATTAGGCAAAAATAAATAAATACCTAGGACGCTGATCAAGTCCTTCTCCGGCTCGATACCCAGTTCTACAGCATCCATTTTATCCTTCATGAGTGTCTTCGCCAGAGTGCCTATTGCGGCCTTGAAATCGAGAAGTTTCTCCAATGCGGGCGGCGGGAAGCGTAGCAACACATTCATGACTGGTTTGGGTATGTAGGGGAGGATGCCGTCGATCAGAACGGAGGATTTGGAGCGGTCGGCCGCAATCACGCTGCGAAACAAGTTTAAGACCACATCGCAGCCCTTGTATTTGGAAAGGACGAACACGAGATTGTGATATCGCGCAGCGAAGTCTTTGTCGGCCTGGAAATTGTAGCCAACGACGCCTGCGTGGGGCTGAGGACGGCTCCATGACTAGGCAGAACTTATTTACCTTCGCCGACGGCTTGCAAGGTGGTATTGTGTAAACTGGGGTATATATCCAGTACGTCGTTTGGTGCCTGGGCATCACAGAGCGCCTCCCACATTTCAGAAACCTGTCCGAGGCGTCAGGGAAAATGGCTTTTAGCGCAGCGAGTAAAGCGACCTCGCGAGCAGCCTTCCTGAGCGTGGGGCTCAGAGCGCGAATGCTCGCCGCAGAGAACGCAGGGTTCATTACAGCGCGAATGCGGCGGTGAGTATCGCCTATACAATATTAGAAACCGCAAGGTTTCGGTGATGGATTACTCACCTTCGACAAACAACAAGCTCCCCGAACCCAATCCTGTCTCATTTATAAGCTGCTGTTGCGGGGACTTCATGTAAGTTGCTGGGTGCATTAGGATGTGCTTCAAAGTATTCGGGTCCGAGATCATTAGGCGATTCTCCTGCATAGGAGGGTGTTCAGTGAAAGGAGGCCGATGCAAACGTACCGACTTACGCCAAAGCAGCCCTTCGTGCGGTAGAGCGTACCGTATGTTTTCTGCCATTGGAATTCATACACGCCATACGGAACCTCGAGAATGATCTCCAGCAGATTCCCTACAGACCACAGTGAGTTACAAACCAGTCAACCAGCAGGATTCTTGCCAAATAACCACGATGGAGAGGGCGGGCCCGGAATGTCCTTGATCACGTCTCGTGAATTCCGCAACCTCGCATAGACCACGGCAAGGAATACAGCCCCCAGAGCAATCGCGAGGTTCTCCATGTTCAAAGCAGTGATTGGTTTGGCAACCTTGCTGACCGACTTTCGGCGGTAACATTTGAAATTTCCTCAAACAAATGCATAGACATCAGTCACTGATCAAAAAGATTATTTCTATCAGAGACGTGGCGGCAAGAAAGTGCTGTTTGGGACAGCTGGCAGATAAGACTTGCGGAGACTTCAATTGTTTGAGACGTTCAACAGGTGTTGTTGGGTTGATAGAGGTCCCATCACGCATCACTCATCGCTGATGCGTGCCTATATGGCCGCCGTTTTTAAAGTTTTAGTTGGTTGATTGAGTTCAACGGAACGGACCCCGACGGAGATTCCGGAATTTTGCAAAACGCAGAAATCAGGCCCAATCATGATGCATGATGCATGATTCTCATTCCTCGATGATTTTTTTCTTCATTCTTCGTAAGTTTACATGGAGTCTCAAAATATCTCTCAAGCGCCGTTGAGGAACGCGATTATTTTGTCCTTCAAGCTCTCTGTCCCCGCATCCGCAGCCCCCGCCGTCTGAACCGCCGGAGCCGCCTGAGCTGCAGCTCCCTTCCCGACCTTTCCGGTTGCAGCTTGTCCGGTACCAGCGTTTCCAGCAGCAGCCTGTCCAGTAGCAGCAACCTGTCCAGTAGCAGCAACCTGTCCGGCGCCAGCAGCGTTTTCAGCACCAGCCTGGTCGATAGCTGTTCCAATATCTTGTCCAGCACCAACCTGCGGGGGAATAGCATCGGCCGCGTAGATATCCTCATGGCCCACCACCGACTAATAAGGAACAGTCAGATCCACTTTGGCTGACGAGGAGAGAGAAGGGACCCGGAACGTACGTGGGCGACAGGGTTGGTGCCGGTGATGATGCCGTTGAAGTTGTCGGTCAAGAGCTGGACGCCGGACACAAAGTCCTTCTGGTCGAATTCACTAGTAGGATAGGCGTCAAATAAACGCGTTGTGGCGAAGAAAGGAAGACATACCAGTGGCCGCCAGTCGGGGAGGCATCGGCTGTGAGGAGCGTCGTGTCCGTGATGATCTTCTCGTATGCCGTGATGGCTTGAGGGCTATTGAGCAAGCAGCGAATGGTCAGCGTCAGGGCTCCAGCAGAACGGCAGAACCTACATAGAAGTCTGGAGTGGCTCGAGGTCGTCCGTGGTGCTTTGGAAATGGAGACGCATGCCAGAAATGTCGCCCTGGACCTGGACTTGCCTGTAAAAGGATGTATGTTAAGGATAGATTACAACAGGGGAGATTATTGCGTACGGCACGAGCCCTCCGCAGCCCAAAACAGCGCCAGGAACGGCGAGCGACGCGCCTGAGGGCACGAGTAAGTCTCCGAAGCAGTTTGCGACGCGACGCGACGACTCACCAAAAGTAGGGATCATGAACCCACTCAGCAAAAGACTGCCACCGCTAACCTGAACACCTTTGTGAGAACGGAGGGCGATGCGGACGCGTGAGTGCTCACCCCTTCGAGGAAGATTTGAGAGGGGTCGAAGTTGACCACGGTAGGGAGAACTTTGGTGATCAGCTCGTTTACTGCCGCACTGTGGGCAGGTCCGTCAGGCCTATGGGTATCGTCAGCGAATCGCGCACTCCTCGCATCTCGTCTCCTTACCGGACCAAGCCGGTGTTATCGTTAGGGTCAGATCCTCCCCATCTGAAGTCCGCGTCCGGGGCCAGCAACGCAACACCCATCAAGTTCGAGTTCACGCCCTGGTTCTGCGGAAAGAAATATTTAGTGGTTGATACGCTGTTCTGATTGAGAAAGAGGAACCTACGGGAAAGTCGATGAACGACTGGCCGCCATCGCCATGGAACAGAACCTGTAGATAGCATATAAAGACGAGCACAATGATCTACCGCCACACGACTGACGTTCAGGCCCAACGTCCCCGCAGCTGCGCCGCTGTTGGATACAAGCTCGGAAGCTGGTGCGGAGACCTTGAAGCGCATGTTCAGGCCACTGATTTGTTCAGGTCAGCGGGTTCCTGAAGAAACGGATGGGGCACAGACGCACTTGATAGCGACCGTTTGGTCGATGATGGTGCTTCCATCCGTTGCGGTGGACACCTTGGGGGCAGAGGCGGCGCCATTGCCAGTAGCAGCGGACTGCTTCTTCCCTCTCCGGGCCTGGATTTCACGCCCGTTCAAAGGAAGGGCAGGAACCAGGTCGAAGCACTGAAGGGCAAAGACCAAGGACACAAGCATGAATTTCGTTGAAGGCATTGTGCGGAGTGAATGGAACCGGTCCGGGGAAATTGGTGAAGGCAACTACGGGTTGAGGAAGAGAGAGAGTTGAAAAGAGTTCCAAGGCAGACCCAGCCGCCAGAAGATGGAGAAAGAGGAAAGAGGTGAAGAAAGAATGGGGGGAGAGCCAGTCGCTTCGCATGGCCAGCGATCATCGGTTTATTAACACTATGGTAACAGCCAAGTAACAGCAAGCAGTGCAGCGGAACGTCGAAACTGCCAAGAAAATTATCATGCGGGATTGTTGCGGGGTTGCGAGCTCGAAAGAGGCCCAGAACATGGATTATCGACGCCGTACAGTCCGGAACAGCCTCTAACAGCCTCCCAAAACAAAAAAACCATCGGAACGAGCAGTCTCAGGTAGACGCATCAGGTTAAGCTTAGTAGTGAGTGGAACGCTTGGCACTCTTGGTTGATTCTTGGACGTTGAGACGGGCAGTGACGGGAGTAGCGACAGATCTGCAGAACAACTTGACGGGAGTAGCAACTTGGATTCAGGCTCCAGCCAAACAACCTCAGGCTGCAGGCAAACAATAACTCGAACCTCTGAACGTTAAACAGAACTCCTGGAACAACGACGCCGGTGGATATGGTGCTCCGAAGTGCGCCAATGTCAGTGACCGCCGAGTCAGCGCTTGGTGACGCCCATAGCGGTCTTGCAACCATTCGGCATTCGGAATTGTTCAGGCTTCCGCTCTCAAGTTCGAATTAGTTCGAATCCTCATCCTTGACAATGCGTGGACAAGCTCTAGCCAGCGCCGGGACTTGAATGTCCCTCTTGGCTACAAGAGGCTACAAGTCCGAGAACTCGACGCCGTCAAGGACCAAGGTTAATACGCAAGCAGGCACTACTACGCCGGTTCAAGTTCAAGGCGCGGTCAATGATGTACCAGCATCGATACGGTTTCTTCAATCTTGCAGTCTGGGACCATTCGGCGCTGTAGACCGTAGTACTCTCGGTGTTTGCGCAATAACCTTCAACACTCATTCAATACAGCCTGTATTCTTCTACTTTCTGATACTCGGGAATGAAAGGACTTCGTCTAAAGATGGGACGACCGAATACGATATTGAGACAGGTTCGCTCGGAATTTCATCGATATCGATGTTCTCGGTCGGGTTCAAAATTTAGCAAGCTTGAAACTGTCCCCACGAAAAAGCATAACTGCGCCTCGAGGACTGCGCAGAAGATCGCCGCTGCTTCTTTCTTGCAATGCAAACCCAAATTGGCATGGCATGGGCCATTTATTTCAGAACGCGTGTCAGGGTTTTACGTTTCTGATACAATATAAAAGGCCTTCCTTGTCACGGGCAAGCAAACTCTTCTCTTTCCTCCATCCCACCCACCTCCCTCCTTTCGAGCGTCCTTGTTTTTCAGTCATGTCGAAGCTTTATATCGGGTGAGGCGTTCACAGTCCTTTTTTCTGCACTCCTTCCTCATCGCTTGTTTGCAGAAACTTGTCGTTCAACATGAATGACGAGAGTCTCCACCAGGTGAGCCCCACAATTGCGCGATTCTTTAGGTCTTAACCCTTCACTTAGGCCTTCAGCCAGTTCGGGCAGATCACCGATGTTCTTATTCGTCTTTTGTAGTAGGTATTCGCGACGCTAATCGTACTTGCCTTGCAGCACATCGTCATGAAGGACCGGGAGACCGGCAGGTATAGTCTCTCCTACACCGAGTCTTTAACATCTCTCTAACTGGGTCCTGGGTTAGATCGCGTGGATTTGGCTTCGTCACCTTCAGCAACGAGAGCGAGGCCCAGAATGCTATCAATTCGATGAACGAGCAGGAATGCGACGGGCGTCGTCTCCGCGTCAATGTCGCCAACGCTAGAGGCGGTTCGTCGGGCGGAGGAGGAGGTTGGTCCTCGCTCGTCTCAGCCCTTATCATACTGATTCGTCCTCAACTCTTCCAGGCGGTTACGGTGGCGGTGGAGGCGGCGGTGGATATGGCAACACCGGCAAGTTCGCGCTGTTTTCGCTCTCCATGTTATTGATACCGTGCTTTTTCAGACTCCTGGTGAAGAGCTTGTGAACTGATTTCCGCGTCTGTGTCTCGTGTCTCGTGTACATTTTATTCTCAAAGTCGAAAGCGCTCTGTTACTGTCTCGCGTACTATTCTGTTCTGTTCTCAAAGTTGAAATCGAAAGCGCTCTATTATTGTTCTGAATGCCTGAAAAAAAAATTGAGAAAATTCTTCTAGATTCTTCTTCGGTTCCCTCCTTCGTTTGCTACGGCGAAGCCGAGGTATTTTGAACGCAATTAATCGATTGGAATCGATGGCGATTTGCGCAAAGGTTCTATCGCACGTGCCGAGTTTTGGTGGAACGGGCATTTCCTTTTTGGGACACCAAAACGGCTGTGGACCAAAATGGTAGAATTTGAACCAGTCCTTTGTGTCCCCAATTTTGCGCGCAAAATGTCATCGTGTTCCCTAATAACTGGTACGAAGGCTTTTTCCTCTGAGCGCAAGTTTACCCACCGCAAAATGCGGGGTACGGGTGTTACGTCTTTATCTCAAGGGACGCGCCAAAAGTCAATCACGCGTCAATCATCCCAAAGAAGTCGCTGCGCGGAGTTCAATATCTGTATATAAGAACTTGGCCTCGCGAAAGGGCTCTTTCTCCCACTCCACCACCACCCGCCTCTTGTTTGAGTCTCGGTTCGGTTCGCAGTTTTCTGTCCTCATCCCACTTTCGTTGTATCGTATCTATTGTATTGCAGTTATGTCTAAGCTCTACGTCGGGTAATTTTCCATCTCCTCCTTCGCTGTCTTCGTCGACACTCACACCTCCTGCAGAAATTTGAGTTGGAACACGAGGACGACATCCTCCGTGAGGTATTTTCGAGGTCTCCTCATCTTTTTCGGCCTCCTCTCACTCTCTGCAGGCCTTTGCGGCCTTCGGCGAAGTCACGGATGTAAGCCCTCCTCGCACACGCCCTTCGCCAGACGCTGACGAGCTTTTCAGTGCATCGCCATGAAGGACCGTGATACGGGCCGCATGGTACGCGCCAGCTTTTTTCCCGTAATCACATCCTGACATTCTCCAGCGAGGGTTCGGGTTCGTCACGTTCTGCTCCAGGACCAGGCCGAGTGCGCCATCCGCGAGATGCACGACAAGGAGTTGGACGGCAGGCGCCTCCGTGTCAACGCCGCGTACGGGACTTTCTTCTCGCCTATGTTTTCCGGCTGACTTCTTTTCTTTTCTTCTCTAGTGGCGACAAGCCCGAAAGAGGTCAGTCCCTCATTTTTTTCATCTTTCTGCCACTCACTTACCCTTCTTCCTTGTAGCGCGGCGCGGCGGCTACAACTCTGGCGGTACGTTTTCTCTTCACCGCGTGTTCATAGTCCTCACCTATATTTAGGTTATGGCGGTGGAGGCGGCGGAGGCGGCGGGGATATTCGTCCGGCGGCTATGAGCAAAACAACTCGTCCGGCGGCAACAGCCTCTGGTAAATCGTGTACGTTTTTCTTGCTCTTTCTTCCGCTGCTCGGTCCTGATTGTCCTGCAGCGCGTCCGACCGCTGTTCTGTGTCCTCAAGTTCTTGATCCCTGGTTGCTGTAATGTCTCTGCGTAGTTGTCTCTGTCTAGTCGCAATCCAGATGTAAATGTCGTGTTTTCGTGAAAGAATAAAAGTGTACTGTTACTGTCTTTTTTCGTTGTGCTCTGTCACCTTCGAGTCACGACGTCATTGTTGTCGCAAAACAGGAGGGTCCCGTCGCAGATTAAAAATCTCGGGCTTTTAAACCGGACTCGGAATGGACTTCATCAAAACGTTATCCCATTTTTTCGCATCGGCTTCACGCGCCTGCGCTTTGGAGACTCGACCGTACATGCTCATGCACTTGGAAGCGGTGACTTAGTATTCTTGAACGTGCGGGTACCAAACTGCCCTATAGATATTCGGTATATTCCCGGGCACCTTCACATTGCATGCCTCTTCAGCGCAGAAATGGATAAATAAATGGACACGCCCGACTGTAATCCAACGTGTCTTTGATTTTGTACTGTATGTTTCAAACGCCCCCACATATGCATACGCCGCCATATTTACACCATATGGACTCTCCCCGCTCAGTAGGTCTTCTTCTTCTCGTCCACCGAGAGACCACCTGGAAGCGCGGGTTAGTTAGTTATGATTTGGCGGCAAAGAGATGAGGGACGCACCAGGGCCCATGTTGACGAGGAGGATGAGACCGCCGACAATGGCTGTAGAGGAGGCAAGTCAATCGTAAGGCAGGATAAGGGAGGAATAACATACAAAGTGTTTGGAAGAAGTCGTATCTGGTGATGACGTCAGCACGGCGATCCGACCACAAAAAATAAAAGCTCTTACTTGAGGAAATCGCGCTGGGGGTGCCCTGAGCCAACACTCCACCAGTTGTTGGCAAAGACGTTGAAGATGCTCAACACGAGGACGAGGAAAGACGCGGACCACTTGGCCTTGAAGCCGACCGCCACCATCACGCACGCGGCGAGACCGAAGATCGAGACGAACACGCGGGCGATGCTCCATTTGCCCTGGAGGATGAATCCAAGGAAGAGGAATATGAGCAGCACGCGGCCAGCAAGGAGGAAGCTTTGGCAAGTCAGTCAAATGGCCGGAAGGACGAAAGTAAAGACTGACTATTTCCTGCGGTCCGTCTCGCTAATGCTGGGCAGTCCCGCAAATAGCTTTTTCCTGGAGACCATGGAGTCACTGAAGACCATGAAAAGGCCACCAATGACGCTGAGATTGCGGAGGAAGAAGTTGAGGTCGAAGATGAGTCCGTAGCCGAAGCCTTGGATGATGACGACGGCAAGGAGGCCGGCGCAAGCGTATTCGCTGAATCGTTTAAGGATGACCATAGAAGAGCCGCCGAGCATGATCTGCGTCATAAGAATAAGAGAAATTCTAATTCCGGTTGCAAGACGGAACTCACAACAACGTTGATGAGAAGGAATATATGTGAAAGTCCCCAGGGAAACTTTCGGTGTCTGTAAAGACGGTAAGGAAACGATTAAGTCGGTCATGCATATAGGAAACGCACTGCTGAAGGTACCAGAGCTGATCGCCCCATTGCGTCAAGATGCGCAACGCGTCCTCGAGAAAGGTGACAACAATAAGAAAGCGGCCAATTGCGGGCAAGTGGGGCTTCAGAGGTTGGGAGTAGATCTCAACATAGTCCTCGATCTGCTTGCTGAACGCTTGCAGCTTTTCCAAGGGGTCATCGGGGTTGGCCGCTCGGTAACCGGAGGAAGCAGCAGGACGGGAATTTGAGAGCCCATGGGGGTCAGAATTGAAATTGTTCGACTGGGGGCGGGCGATACTAATTCTCGAGGACATGGCGAGCAAGCTCTGGGTAAGGACAAAGTGGAGTACGTGGCGATATTTTGTGTGACACCGTCACCGCGTGACTTTCCATCATTTCTACTTGATGCCTCTGTCAAGGAGCAAGCTGCAACACTGTTCGTTTCGAAGTTCCTCCTCTCGCGAAACTTAAATATGCGCCTAGCTGCCTTTTACTTTAATTTTTTTCCCAGAAAATTTTCGTTGTATCGCGAATGACCGAAAATGGAGTAATCCAGTTGGGACCTTAAGCGGGATTCTTCAGGACCGGAGTAGGCTGAGTAGCGGCCCGGGGTGCGGGCGCAAAAACACCTTTTAGTCCCTCCTATCCGTCCTAAAGACGGTCGCCGTGCCAACTCTCCCAGTGGCTGGGTTGTCAATTATATTTGTCTAATGTTTTATCAGTAGCTGTTCGAGCTGGGGACGTAGCGTCCGACGTACCCTGGATGAAGGTAAGGACTACAGTATAAACACTCGGAAGAGAAAATGTATCGCTCGGGTTAGAGCCACCTCCGCCTACAAGGAAGAAGAGTAAGCGAGAGCTGAAGGAAAATTAAAGACTCACCTCCGCTAGCGGTGATTCTCTCCACTCTCAGAGAATAAAAAACAAATTCAGCCGCTTATGAAACTCAGGCCCCGTGAAGCTCCCGCCAAGGATTGTCCGCAAAAAATACCAGATTTTGGCGACGTTTGGACCTCAAAAATCCTATATCGGACAAGGGTGGTCACGTACTCCGCCCCCAAAAGCGCATTTCGGACCTTTTTTCGCAGAATTTTGCTCTCCAGCGCCGTTTGTTGGCTGTTGGCGTGTCAGAGCTAGTTCCTACACCAGAATTAGTCATATCAGGATTGGTCGCTGTGAGCGGGGCAAATCGGACTCAAATACCCCTAAAATCATCCATTTGGGGCCTGAAAAACCTATCTGCGGAGAAGGCTTCGCAATTTTTGGCCCCAAAAATCCTATTCTCGGACAAGGAAATCCGAAATTTTCGCCCTAAAAAATCCTATTTTCCGGACAATCCTTGGCTGGAGCTTCACAGGGCCTTGAAACTCAGGGCGCGAGCGAAAATAAATTTTACGATGCGATTGCTCGGAAAAAGATGGTGCGTCTGTATACCACTGTGCGGCCTGTGTCGCGGTCGTTCATGGCGATGCACTGTAACAATATCGTCAGCGTCTAGCGAAGTTGAAGAGGGAGAAAAAAGAACGCCGACATCGGTGACCTGGCCGTAAACAGAAAGGTCTGCAAAGAGCGAGAGGCGGTCGAAGAAATGACGAGGAGCGCCTTGGACAGTGAAAGTATTCCTGTGATCATCATGAGAGCCCATCTCACCA